>PVKS010005719.1:0-19415 GCA_004027875.1 Aplodontia rufa
TCTTATCTGGATTTAACTCATGTTACTAGACCAACTTTCTCATTGTCCAGGGTCTAGTCCCCACCTCCACAGATGAGTGGAGACAATCGACCCTTAGATCTCTGGGTTAATTTCCTTAACTTTTTAATTTTAAGACAGGGTCTCTCTGAGTTGCTTAGGGCCTCATTAAGTTGCTGAGACTGGCTCTGAACTTGCAATCCTCCTGCCTCAGCTTCCCTAGCTGTTGGGATTGCAGGTATGATCACCATCCCATCCCCAATGTAGTTTTCAACATAAACATTTGACCAATTTTTAAAATGTATTATTTTTACTAGGAAATTGTTCAATTTCTCAAACACATCTCAAAAATATTATGTTTAATGACAGAAGCCTTACGTAGGAGTACATATTATATGATTCCATTCATATGAAGTCCTAGGATAGGGAAAACATGGGGGAAAAATAGAAAAATGGTTCTCTGGGGGTGTGAATAGGGGCATGAAATGACTAAGAAGCTTCAGGGAAAAAATGTAAGTTGGAGGAGATGGCAATGCTAGATAATTATTGCGGTAGGGGCTTTGGTTACACAGATGTATGCTTTTGTCAAAACTCAGTGAATGTACTCTAAGATTTGTACACACCACTGTATATAAACTTTATATCAAAAGAAAAAATATTAAGAAATATTGAAGGACTGGAGAGGTGGCTCAATGGTAAAGTGCTTGCCTGGCGTGTGTACAGACCAGGGCTCAATCCCCAGCACCACATACATAACTAAGTGGAGAAAAAACAAAACCTACGTGAAAAACTAAAAATTAATTCCCCTCTCTCTCTCTGTCTCTCTCTTTTTTTTTTAAGTTTTGCCATCCACATTTTTTTTATTCAATAAACATGGTCTTACAACAGGAGGGATTTATCATCATACAATTAAGAACAAAAGTGTAATGACAGAACAAGCCAATATTGGTGTCAGTCCATGGTTTCTCCCTTTGGGTTCCCCATGGTTCCATGTTTCACTTTACTTAAGACTCAAATTAATTGGACTTCTTGTGGAAGTCAGAGGTTCCCCTCAGGTTAGATTCACCCATACTACCTCCCTCTGGTCACCTTGATGTCCTTCCTATTCCCTTCCCCTCTCCCTAACTCCCTCCCTAGGTCCCCCAGGAACCTAAGCACAGTTCCCTATGATCATGTAAGAATTCATACATGCTGAGGTAATTGTTAGGTTAGCCATCTAACATACTAATTCTGCTTATATTCTAGCATCCACAAATGAGAAAAAACATTTGGCCCTTGAGTCTCTGAGTTTGGGATACTTCACTTAGCAAAATTTTTTCCATCTCCATCCATTTGGCTGCAAATGCCATAATATCGTTTTCTCTAATAGTCGAGTAGTATTCCATTGTATGTATGTACCAAAGTTTGTGGATCCACTCATCAAGTTAGGGGCATCTGGGTTGGTTCCATAATTTAGCTATAGTAAATTGAGCTGCTGTAAACATTGATGAAGCTGTATCTCTATAGTAAGCCGATTCTAGCTCTTTTGGGAAGATACCCAGGAGTGGGATAGCTGGGTCAAAAGGCAGGTTCAGCCCTAATTTTTTGAGGAGTCTCCACACTACTTTCCAGAGTGCCTGTACCAGATTGCAATCCCACCAGCAATGAGAAGTGTTCTTCTTTTCCCACAGTCCCTCCAGCACCTGTCATTGTTTGTATTCTTCATTTTTGCCACTCTGACTGGAGGAGGTGAAATCTCAATGAAGTTTTGATTTGCATTTCTCTTATTGCTAGTGATGTAGAGCATTTTCTCATATGTTTATGGGCTTTTTGGACTTCCTCCGTTGAGAAGCTTCTTTTTAGTTCCATAACCCATTTATTAATTGGGTTATTAGTGGTTTTATTTTTTAATTTTTTGAGTTCTTTGTATATTCTGGATATTAGCCCTCTGTCTGAGGTGTAGCAGGCAAAATTTTTCTCCCATTCTGTAGGTTCTCTCTTGAGACTCTTGTCTGTCTCTCTTTTTAAAAAAAGAAAAAAAATTAATATGCATGTTGAAATATTTAGGGTAAAAGGCTATAGATGGGGGCTGGAGCAGTGACTCAGTGGTTATGGTGCTTGCTTGGCATGCACAAGAACATGGGTTCAAACCCCAGCACCACATGCACAAGTGTCAGAGCAACGAGAACCACATTAAAAATTAAATAAAATTGATTCTCTCTTTCTGTCTCTCATTGTCCCTCTCTCTTACACAAAAACAAACAAACAAAAAAAAAACGAGGCAATACATGTTGCAATGTGAAATGCACCAAGAAATAAGTTAGTTTGAAAAATGGATAGAGGAATGGATAGGAGATATATACATGTCCACTGTGAATGTCTTTCAGTTTTGATGTATATATGAGAAACTTTAAGGCAAAAAAAAAAAAAAAGCCAGGCATCGTGGCTTATAACTGTAATCCCAGCAACTAGGGAGACTGAGGCAGGAAAATCCCAAATTCCAAGCCAGATGCAGCAACTTAGTGAGATGCTCCCCTGGGTTCAATCTTCAATATAAAAAAAAAATTTTTAAAGGTAAATAGATGTAGTAATTATATTAGTTTTCTATTGTTGTGTAACAAATGATCACAAATTTAACATTTTAAAACAACATGCATTTTTAAAATATCACAGCTTCCATGATCAGGAGTCCAGGGTGGATTAGTTGGGTCTGCTAGTCAGGATTGCATAAAGCCAGACCAAGTTCTCATCTGCTTACCTAGTTTAGGATGAATCTGCTTTAAAGTTTGTTCAGGCTATTGGAAGATTTTCTTGCAGCTGTATGACCAACACCTTGGCTTCTTCCTAACTATTGCTGGGGGCCATCCTCAACTCCTAGAGGCCACCCGCAGTTCCCAACTACATGGAGTTCTCCATGGAAGGTCCACAACATGGCTGTGCGTCCCTCACAGGCACTTTAAACAGCAGAAGCTCTCCCCACCTCTCTCTCCTCTCTCTCACACACACACATCAATCCATCTCTTCTCCTATCTCTATCCCTCTAGTCTGCTAAGATGGAGTCTTACATAATGTGACCTAATCAAAGGAGTGACAATAGATCATCTTTGCTATGTTCCATGGTCATATTTGTTGTTGGAAGCAAGTCATAGATTCCAAACTCTCAAGGGGTAGGAGTTATTCAAGGGGGAGTCACCTTAGGTTGTGTTTTGTTGAAGTTAAACAAAGGCAGACACTAACAGAAATTATAAGAACAGATCTTTTTTTTTTTTTTTAAGAAGTGGGGGAGAGAGAAAGAGAGAATCCGTTTTATTTATTTTTCCATCTGGCCTTTATTTCTACAGCACTTAGTTGTGCATGAGGTGCTGGGGTTTGCACCTGGACCCTCACACATGCTGGGCAAGTGCTCCAACTGATGAACCACTACTACAGCCCAGTAAGAACAGATTTTAATCAGCAATATACTATTGCACTAAATCGAAGGCCCAACATAAATTGAATTCAACTTTGATTTGCACAGAGGTGACTGAGCATTTTAAAGAGAGTAGAGACAGGGGAGAACAGGGGCTCAATTGTCAAGAAAGTAAAAAATTACACATGGCTGGTCAATGTAAACAACGATTAGACTGGCTGTGTCTGTTAGAAGGCAGTTCTCAGAGTTAGGATTCTGCCTCCCACACAGACTGGGAGACAGGCCTTGTGCTTCCTGATGATAACATTGTAAAGAAATGGCTTCGGGTCCTTGAGAAAGATGTTCTTGAGTTGTAGGTGATACTCAGACATCCCAAGGGACAAAGAAAGCATTCACAATTGTAAGCCTTTTAAGTAGATGCTCTAAGAAAAATGGGGTCAGGGTCCTATTCTTTTGGCAGCCTTGAGCTTTCTCAGCAGATACTCTAAGGGGGTTTAAGTTCACGTAGGGATGTTGCCTTCAATGGTTAAAATATAGGTTAGTGTTTGTTTATGTCTTTTAATGTGAGAGGAGACAGAGATGAAATCATGTGTGTCAAGAGAGTGTCATTTTTAGGGTTGCAGAGGTGGCTCTGCTGTAGAGTGCTTGCCTGACATGCATGAGGACCCAAGTTCAATTCCCTGCACCATATATACAACCAAGTAGAGGAAAAACAGAGAGAGAGAGAGAGAGAGAGAGAGAAACAGGAGGAATCTATCATTTTTATAGGCTGAACTTGAGGCCCTACTTAGAAGAGGATCCAAAGGAGCCTGCCTCGAGTTTGGTCAAGGGGAACATTCCTCATTTTACCATGCTAATCCCTCACTCTGGCTTTGCATCTCCCTATCTGTGGTGATTTCTCCCTTTTGTTCCTTTCTGTTTCTTAATGGAGCTTACTTTCTGCCTTATCTCTGTTAGCCATCTTCTTTCCACTCACCAAGATTTATGCTCTGGCTCCATAGCAAATGAGACTGAAATAGAGCTGGCTATTAAAATGAAAGGTAAAGAAACAAAAACCACAGCAGGCAACACAGAAGACAATTTTTATCCTGTGCTGCATTTCTCCTCCTCTTTTTTTCCTTTAAATTTTTTAGAAATGCAATTATTTAAATAATGAAGGCTTACTTTGATGGCACAAGGATTAGAAGAACTAAAACTTACTTACTAAAAAAAGTATAAAAAGGAATTTATGTATATATGAAAAAGGATAGAGGGAAGCAAACCAAAGTGCTTAAAGCACTAACCAAATTAATCAGCTCCAGAAGTCTTTGTGAAGTGTGTTTAGTCCCTGAGAAACAGCCAATCTAGTGCCATCAATAAAAAGAACATAATTTAATTGTAATGCTTACCTTGAGTTAAAAGGACAGCAAAGCAATTTTTCAATAACCCATCTGTTAGGCACAGCAAATAAGAATCAAGGTTAAATGTACCAAGGTTAAATGTATCAAGGTTAAATCTCAGAGTTAAATTTCAAATCTGTGGGCTAGAGAAGTGGCTCAGTGGTAGAGCACTTACCTGGCATGCATAAGGACACAGGTTCAATCCCCAGCACCACATACACAACTAAGTGGAGGAAAAACAAAAACCAGATGAAAAAATAAAATTAACACTCTTTTTCTTTCTCTTTAAAAAATAAAATTCAAATCTGTGAATTATGGGTTAACCATAGAGTAAAATGAAACATACACAATACAAATTTCTTCTCTGTGACAGTGAAGGACACAGGAGATACAAGGCCAAATTCAGCAATGAACATAGTTTTCCATGGAGTTTATTCCAAACCAGAACACTACTCTTGGGGCAGTAACTTGTGTATAGTCAGTTTTTAAATATTTTGTTGATAATACTTATGAAATAAAAGCTTATATTTCCTAATAAAAATGCAAGTTTAGGAATCACAGAGATTAAAAAGTACTCCTTTGATGTGCATATTAACTCTGTACAGTAGGCAAAGCATCATTAGCACTGATTTTTTATAGAAGCAGCCAACAAACAAAGGCTTGGTTGATGTCACAGCTGGTGAATGGCAACACTAACATGTGACACTTATCCCCCTCCAACTCCTCGTCTCTCTCCAAAATGTCATCTGCCTCCTACACGCTCATGAATTCTTCTATGTAGCTGTGCTTTAAATGTTATTTGTCCCCCAACAGTTCATGTGCTAGAAGCTTGGCCTCCTTGTGACAGTGTGAGAAGTGGTGGAAACTTTCACAGGTGAGGCCTCATAGGAAGTTCTTAAGTATCTGGGCACTCTGCCCTTCAAAGGGAATGCTGGTCTCCTGGAGCTGAGTTGTTAGATGGTCAAGCCCAACCTTTGAATCATTCTTTGGCTTTCTGCCTTTCCATATGATCTCTTTCTTCTGCACATGCTCCTACCATGATGCCATCCACCATTAAGCCCTTACCAGAGCCCAAACCAATGGGATTGCCTGATCCTGGACTTTCAACTTCCAAAACTGAGCTAAATAAACCTCTTTTATTTGTAAAATTAGCCTGCTTCATGTATTTCATTATAGAATGAAAAACAGACTAACACAGATATTAATTTCATAATTTTCCTGTCTCTTTAATTTCTATACCAAGTAAGAAAAAGTGCATGAATGATCTCTAACAGCCTCTAGAGTCCACTTCCCATTGGAAAGGAATTTTCACATTAGATGCAAAGAGAACTCTAAAGAATTCCCCTAAGAGAACTTAAAACTTATGTTAGATGTCAAGAGAACAGCTGAAAGTGTGTGTGTGTGTGAGTGTGTGTGTGTGTGTGTGTGTGTGTGTTAGTAAGAACATTAAAAGAAGCCCACCAGCTGCCTGATATAGAAATATGTGTGGCAGAGGTAATAAATCATGTGGCATGTCAAAGCAACAACTAATCTCCAATCCAAAGCTCTTCTGTAATATTATGTTCAAACTGTTGCCTGAATGCAAAATCTTTCTAGCACACTTGTTCCCTGTCAGTGTAGCCACTCATCTGTAACATTACACACCCCAGACAGGGTTCTCTTTCAGGAACTAAAGCAATTGTTCATTATTAGTTTTATAGAAGGATTATAAATAAACTCAACACATGGTATCAAGAATGTAATTTTTTTAAATTAGAGAGTGAGAGAGAGAGAAAGAATCAACTTATTTTTTCATCTGGCCTCTGTATATGTGGCGCTTGGGGTTGAACCAGGGTCCTTGCGCATGCCAGGCAAGCATTCCAACTGTAGAGCCATGGCTCCAGTCCCATGAACATAATAAATTTGATGCAGTTAGTATTCATTTTAGTTAACTTCTACACCAGCAATGTCAATAAAAATACATTGTGATTTTTAATCTTCTTGTGGCCAAATTAAAAAATGAAAAGAAACCGGGGAAATTAGCCTTAATTATTTATTTTATTTAATCCAGTATCTCAATACAGGAAAATATTAATGAGATGTCTTACATAATTTTTGTAATATTTGAAATCCCATGTGCTCATCTCAACTCAACCACATTTCAAGAGTCATATCTGAGTAGCAGCTACCATTTTAGAGAGCATGATCTACACCTAAAGCCAAGAATAACCACTGTGTGAATTATAATATCAAAACTCTTTCCCAGATAAAAGAAACTGAGGAATTAAAAGCATTTTTATTGCTGAATATAGTAAAATTTGTACTGGTAGCAGTGTTCTAAATCCCTCAAATATCTAAAAATACTAAGTATAGATAATAGTATCCTGTAATCCATAGATAATAAACAATGAAAGCTTTAAATAATGTGTGTGTGTGTGTGTGTGTTGAAAGAGTCTCTGTGGCCAGGGAACAACTTAACAAGGGTAGCGGCTAAAAACATGTAGAAGCCAGGCAGTTCACATAAATGACCAGGATCAGGGGCTGGAGCAGTGGTTCAGTGGTTACAGCGCTTGCTTGGCATGCACAAGTACATATGTTCAAACCCCAGCACCATGTTCACAACTGAATGTCAGAGCAACAAGTCACATGAAAAACTAAATAAAATTGATTCTCTTTCTCTCTCTCTCACACTGTTCCTCTCTCTTTAAATAAATAAATAAATAAATAAGCAGGATCTAGCATGCTGTAAGGCAACAGGTAGTGATGGAAACTGTACCAAACTGGAAAGTGCACTGTTCATGTCCACACACTCAAATTGAAAACCTGTGTAAATATCAGCCAGGTCAAAATTTTTTAAAAGTTATGACAGATTTGGGTTGTGGCACAAGTCTGTGCCTCCTAATTCAATGGGATGAAAATAGGAAATGTTACAAAGGAAGGATTAGTTTGGTCTCTGGGGTTGGGGATCGTGTTTCTGGTTACACTGTAAAAACATTTTCTCTTCCTAATGACAGAAACATGCTTCCCACTTAGAGTTGTCTGTTAGAAGTTTACTCTTTGGGATATCCAAGAAACAGGAAAACTGAGCTGGGCATGGTGGTACATTACTAATTTCAGCTCCTCAGGAAGCTGAGGCAGGAAGATTTCAAGCTGGAGGCCAGCCAGGGCAATGTAGTGAGTCTCTGTCTCAGAATAAAAGATAAAAAGAGCTGGAGATGTAGCTCAGTGGTAAAGCACCTCTGGGTCAGTATAAAGAAAAAAAGGAAGAAGGAGGAAGAGGAGAAAACAAAGAAAGAGAAAGAAAACTGTCAGGCATAAATTTTCCACTGCAATGTTACAAGATCACTTTAAGAATATGAGCCTGGGGCTGGAGCCATGGCTCAGCAGTTTTGGCGCTTGCCTGGCAAGCTCAAGGATCCGGGTTCAAACCCCAGCACCACGTACACAACTAAGTGTTGGAGCAACTAAGGCCATGTGAGAAACTAAATAAAGTCATTTCTCTCTTTTCCTGTCTCTCTCACTGTCCCTCTCTCTTTAAAAAAAGAAAGAAAGAAAAGAATATGAGCCTGAGTACTTGCCTGGCATGCACAAGTATGTGAGTTCAAACCCCAGCACCACGTACACAGTGAAATGTCCAAGGAACAAAAAAGGTCGCATGGAAAACTAAATAAAAATTGCTTCTCTAAAAAAAATTTTAAAAATTAAAAAAATTAAAAAAAAAAAGAATATGAGCCTGAGACTGGAGCAGTGGCTCAGTAGTTGTGGTGCTTGCCTGTCATAGACGAGGACCCTGGTTCAAACTCTAGCACCATGTATACAACTATGTGTCAGAGCAATGAAAGCTTCATGAAAACTAAATATAATTGATTCTCTCTCTCTCCCTCTCCCTTTCTGAAGAAGAAGAGGAGGAGGAGGAGGAGGAATAATAAGAAGAAGATGAGCCTGAGTTGGTCACTATCATTCTGTCCCTGATGACCAGCCAGGCAGCACTCAGCTGCATAGCATGCTATTCCAGACAATAGGTCCTGCTATGATTTGAATGCCCTAATCAAAATGCATGTTAAAGTTTTATCCCTACACAAATAGATAAAGGAAATGTGAGATATATATAGACATAAACATACATACATATTCAATTCTACTCAGCCATAAGGAAGGATGAAATTATGTCATTTTCTAGTACAAAGGAAGGAATTGGAGAACATTATGTTAAGTGAAAAAGCCAGACTGAGAAAGTCAAACATCAAATGTTTTCTCTCATATGCAAAAATAGAAAGAAATAAGGGACTAAAAAGGGAGGGATTACATGAAAACAGAAGGGAGATCAATAGAGTAGAGAAAGGGGATTGAAAGGAACAGAGGAGGGATGGGAAAAAGAAGGAACTTCTGAATGAAACTGACTAAATTATACAATGTACATATATTAATATGCCGCAGAAATTCCACCTTTATGTAAATCTATAAAGCACTAATTTAAAAGATGACAAATAGAAGGAAAAGCAGTAGATTAGAGCAAGAAGAATAAGGGGAGGGAGAAAGAGAGGAGAAGTAGAAGCTCTGGGGATTGAAATGAAGCAAATTACATTACATGCACGTGTTAATATGTAAAAATGAACCCCACTAATATGTATAACCATAATGCACAAACAAAAACATTTCATCTCGCCCAATGTGCAGACTTCACTTTTAATATAATTTATACTCCTTGGTTAAATTGGGCACAGGCATTTACTCTAAAATTTCAAATGTTCCTGGAAGTACAGTCTCTTCTGACCCATGGGAACTCACCTGACACCCTGTACAATTGAACTGTGTTCTTGGGATTAACAACAGGCTTAACAATTGTTAAGAAGTAACTGACAGGTGGCTCAGCGGTTACTGCACTTGCCTGACATGCACGAGCATATGAGTTTGAACCCCAGCACCACGTACACAACAATGTCTAAGAGCAACAAAGGCCTCATGAAAAACTAAATAAAGTTGATTATCTCTTTTACTCTCACTCACTGTCCCTCTCTCTTTAAAAAAAAAAAAAGTAACTGACAAATGTTTGAGAAACAAAAAAATTAATACGCAGTTGCACGATCTATTGTAATACAAAGCTAGGACATATGTTGTCACCTATAAACTTCTAGATATTTTGGCAGATATTTGTCAAATGCAGCTGATATTTTTGTTTAAACAAGGTAGTAACCTGACTCCCATTGCAAGAATAAATAAACCAGAGAAAGACTAAGTGTAGACCAAAAAGAATGACTACAGCCTTAAGTAAGAGGATATTTATTCATTATGTTTGTTTAGCAAATTATTTTCGACCTGCTATGTGCCTCTGTGCTGGGAAGAGCCAGCCTCAGTTGAATAAGCAATGGGAGGTAGAGAAAAAACGAAAAGAAAAGAGTGAGTTCCTAAGATGAGAGTACAAACAGCGAGTTCTGGAAGTCATAGAAGTAACTTTACAGTGAGGTACTTAAAAAGGAAGTCCTTGTAAACCATTTAACAGCACAGAGAAATTAAGAGGGCAAGACAGGGGCTGGCTCGGTGGCTCAGCAGGTACAGCACTTGTCTGGCATGAGCAAGTATGCAAAATCAAACCCCAGCACCACGTACACAAGGAAGTCTCAAGAGCAACAAAATCTGTATGAAAAACTAAATAAAAATTGTTTCTTTCTCTCTATCACTGTCCCTCTCTCTTTAAAAAAAAAAAAAAGAGAGAGAGAGAGAGAGAGCAAGACAGCTGTGCTTGCAGAACACACAGGACAATACAATACTCTTAGGAAGAAACTCAGTCCAGACAAAAGGAGAAAAACAGGCTGGGCTACATCTAACCCTCCAGGCTTGAAACTTTTACCAAATTGTGGATGAAAAAGGTTTAAAATACCTACTTTGTGGTTCACATTCATTTAATTACCTAGAGATTGTTGTGATGCATTCTATAGGTTTCTTTCAGCTGCTTTGTAAATCTCCATTGTTTTGAGAACGTAATAAACTGATATCAATTAAATAATAATGTATTATATATTTCAAAATAACTAAGTAAATTTCAAATGTCACACCAGAAAAAAATGACAGAAAAGTGAGTCAATGAATGTTAAAGTTTTTTTAATAGTGCCACATTGTGCATATTTATCAAAACATCACATTTTACCCCATAAATGTAGACATTTATAATTTGTTATTCAAAAAAAATAATAAAAATTTTAAAATGATAATCTGAAAAAATAAGCCTTTGCTTTCCTTTAATAAGTATTTATAACCCCAAAGAACACTGTTGCTAAGAGAATATGTAAATCCAAGTGCGTGTAATGATTTTTCATGCTTCTGGTCTGTGTAAGAGTTGGCAATTGACTGGGTGGTATTAGGTGTGCATGTAACAAAAATATGAACTATAATAGGGAAGACATGCATTGTGTCAGTGTGGACAGAAAAAATAATGTTTTGTACGATTCTGATCAGTGGTAAGGCACTGAGTACACCTGGGAAGATAATAAGTTTTGAGAGGTAAGAAATCACTCAGGGGAAAAACTGCTTCTGCCTTGGCCTGGCTAATTAATTTGCTAGAATGGCAGGCACACTACTCGGCCCAGGAGTCCACAGCTGTGCGTGCCTCACTCTACCTTCTGAATAGGCAGCAAATGACCACAGGGCTGGTTGACATCAGGGACTGGCCAAGAAAACAAGTTCTGGGGCCTCTGGGATCAGCACTCAGCCCAACTCTCCATTCCCCATAGTCCATGTCTGGCAGGTACAATACAATCTGAGACTAAATTATGGCTCTGGAGAAGGTCCTGAAGTTGAAATAGTGGGGAAGGACCCAGATTGAACTGCAGGGACAATGGAACTAACTAGAAATACAGTAGGAGTCTGATATCTCCACCTGCAGAAGAGTAAGTTTACATATTTCCAAAAAGAGAAAAGAAACAACTATTTAATCAACTCTCCCAGAACCAATGGGTTTTTATTGGTGGAAGGTGGTTAGCACTGGGTTTTGCATTTTTTGGACAGAGCAAAAGATATGTCACATTTTCACCAATAACAGAAAAACTTAAATGGACAAAGACAGAGAAGCAGAGTTTTGCCCTTCTTTAGCCCCTGCCACCCACCCTGCCACCACTGAGACTCACAGCTGTATATCAAACAGCATTAAACTTTTCTCAGGGACATGTTCATCCTGTGGAGTCAGGCTCTAAGAATCACATAACTTTAATTTTATGCATTTAAGAGAATTTTGGGGAAGTGGTGATGTGAGTTGAGAAAAGGAGTTCTGGGGATGAGAGAAACTTCCTGAGGGTCCCTGAAAGATGAGGTTGAAACTCAGAATATCAGAGAGGTGCAGGGAGTGGAGCTTTCTGATGCTTGGAAAGGCAAGATCAACTCCTCAGGGTCACAGCACTTTAGAAAATCTTTAGAAAGAGCTGGAGTAGACTAAAGGACACAAGATACAGTCAGAGTTAACTAGGAACTAAGAAAGTGGCCTGTTTTGATGGGAGGAGTCTCCAAGAATCAGGAACAATTTTATTATGATCTGTATTATGGTTTGAATCTGAAATGTCCCCCAAAAGCTCATGTGTTGAAGGCTTGGGCTCCAATGCAGCAGTGTTCACAAGTGCGTCCTTTGAGAAGTGATTGGACCTTGAGGACCCTGAACCTCATCAGTGGGTTAGTCCATTGATGGATTCTTAGCTTAACGGCCTTGTCATAAAAGTGAGCTCTCTCTGCTTCCCAGCTGCCAGGAGTTGAGCAGCTTTCCTCCATGACTTGCTTCTGCCATGATATTCTGCCTACCGGTAGGCCCCAGAACCACAGGACCATGAGCCAAAAAAAACCTTTCCTGGCACCAACTTCTTCAACAAGACCCCTAAATACCAAGAAATAAAACCAAAAATCAATAAATGGGACATTGAATCAAAGGAAGTAATTAAGAGCATGAAGAGAGAACCCTACAGAATGGGAGAAAATCTTTACCAGCTATTCCACTGATAGGGGATTAATATCCAGAATATATAAAGAACTCACCTGTAATCCCAGCATCCCAGGAACTCAGGAGACTGAGGCAAAAGGATCACAAGTTCAAAGCCTGCTTCAGCAACTTAGTGAGGCCTTGAGTAACTTAGCAAGACCCTGTTGCAAAATAAAAAATAAATAAATAAAAAGGGTTGGGATATAGTTCAGTGGTTAAGTGCACCCAGGTTTAATTCCTGGTACCAAAAAACAAAAAACTTAATACCAAAAAAAAAAAAAATCACAATTAACCCAAATTAACAAATGGTCAAAAGAACTAAACAGAAACTTCTTAAAAGAAGAAATACAAATAGCCAACAAATAAATGAAAAAATGTTCAACATCTCTAGCAGTCAGGGAAATGCAAATCAAAACTACACTAAGATTTCATCTTGCTCCAATCAGAATGGAAATGATCAAGAATACAAATAATAATAAATGCTGGTGAGGACTCAGGGAAAGGGTACATTGTTGGTGAGACTGCAGACTACTACAACCACTCTGGAAAGCAGTATGAAGATTCCTCAAAAAACCACAATATGACCCAGTTATACCACGCCTCGATATTTTCTCAAAAGATCTAAAATCAGCATACTACAATGATATAGCCACTTCAATGTTTACAGTAACCTAATGCACAGTAACTAAATTTTGGAATAAATTCAGATGGATTAAGAAATTGTGATGAATGGATTAAGAAATTGTGGCATATATACACAATGGAGTTCTATTCAGCTATAAAGAAGAATGAAATTATGGTATTCCCTGGTAAATGGAAGGAAATGGAGAACATTTCCATAAGTGAAATAAACCAGACTCAGAAACTCAAAGGTCAATGATTTTCTCTTATATGTGGAAGCTGGAGTAAAATAAGAGAAAGAAGGATGGAAAGATAGGATATCAAGAAGATATAGGGAAGATCAGTAATGGGGAAGAAGATTGATAGGCAAAGGCAGAGTGGAGGAATAGGAAAGGGGAGACATACGAAATGAAATCTTGAAAAAAATCATGTTATGTGCATGTACAAATATATCACAGGGAATTTCACCTTTAAGTATAAGTAAAAAGAGCTAATCAAATATAAATAAATAGACAAATAAAAGGAAGTCTATCAGAGGAAGGAAAATGAAGGACAGAAGGGAAAATGGGGAATCATGAACTGAAATCAAATTCCATGTATTTATGATTTTGTTGGGATGAACCCAACTACTATGTATAACACTAAAGCTCTATTAAAAAAGAAAAGAAACCTTTCCTCCTTTAAGATGATTTTCTCAGCTATTTTGCCACAGCTACCAAAAGGTGACTAACACATTGTGTCTACTCAGTTTGAGAACTTTTTAGTAATTAAAATTAATAGTTGGCTATTCTAGACTGCATCCTGGAACACTGAAAGAGTAGTAATGGAAAAATCTGGTGAAATCCAAATGAAGTCTGGAGTTTAATTAACAGTATAATGCACAGTGTTGGTTTCTTAGTTTTGACAAATGTATTAAGACAATAATGTTAGTTGTTAACATTAAAGGAAGCTAAGGATTTGGGGGACTCTGCCATCTTTGTAATTTCTCTGTAAATCTAAAATTATCTCAAAATTTAAAAACTTGTTTAAAAAATTCATATTTGGTATTTTTAATTGTTAAATCCCAGGGTTATCTCATAAACATCTCAAGAACAATTTATTCATCATCTCCTAAGTCTTACTTTCAACATCTTAAAAGGTTCTAAAATATATGTACTAAGTATACCGAAACCAACCATCTTATTATAAGATCCCCAGTAAAATTCTGGTAAAATTTTCACCTCTACTACTCCCAGCAAAATCCTAGCATGCTGCGATAAACTGCAAAAGTATCCACAATACTTTACCTTCCATATATACATACTCTTTTGCAATGTGATTTAGCAGTTCTGGAGACTGGTTGTATAATGTGCTTACTCCTGAATTATACACTTAGATGTGGTTAAGATGATAAATTTTATGTTACATATATTTTACTACTGCTTTTTAAAAAGAAGCTTGGTTTGTTGATACAAATCCCATACTCTCTGTTCAGTCTTCCTACCCCTTTTCACCAAACTTGAACTTACAACATGAAGATTTGTTCTAAAATCTTCAGAAGAGATTTCAACTCTGATACCAATTTCTAGATTTAAATAGAAAAAGGGGAAGAGTTACCTAAAATCATCCTTTATCATTTTATAGACTAACTTGATGGCAACAAATTAAAATTATTCTAGAGTGTTGTGCCCTCATTTACTTTACTGATATCAGGAAACCATGCCTGCAAAGCCTCCTCTTTACTACAAATCCTCTTTTCCCTCTTCTTTTTTGCCCAGTCATCTCATATAAACCTCACCAGTAACCTTATGGTGAAAAGTCAAAAGACATATGAAAATCTAAAAAAAATAAATCAAAAGCAGCCTTTTCTAAAATTCAAGGAAAATTATGCCTGGACAACACAATAACACTTTAGCTCCCTGTAATTCAGAACTTCATGGAGTCACACTCTCAGAAACAGTCCATAAAGAAAAAAAATATTTTTAAAAGCAATTATGGTCTTTAGTCTTCATGGATTTTTATCTCAAAGACTAAAGGTCTCAGGAATGGAGGAAAGTAAATTCATATGCATGGTAAAATATGTTTAATATCTGTTCTCCCCATTTCTGTCATAACTTCCTTTTTAGTAACCGTTCTCAAATCCAAAACAAAAATTTCCTTGATATTTCCACACAAGCTAACATCTCCAACTCTATCCATTCCCAAATCTATCCTCTTCTTTCGGAGGTTGAGCTGTTTGTTTGTTTTACTAAATAAAAATTACAGGAGGTTATTCTTAGGGACTAAGCTCCTACGTTGGGTCCCCACAAGCCTAACAAACTCAGAATGGAGTCACTCATACTAAAATTCTCCATTTCCAAACTAAAACTAAATTGTTATCTGACAAACAAGAATTGAGGAGGGCTTGAGATGTAGCTCAGTAGCAAAGCACTTGCCTAGCTTGTTTGAGGCCCTGAATTCAATCCTCACTCCACCAAAAAAAAAAAAAACAAATAAAACCCAGACCAGCCAGTATGACAAGGAAATTCCCTCTGCTTTAATTCTTACATTCTTTAATTCTCACAAAAAGTAACCTGATGTCGACCAGTTATTTCTCTATTGTTCTGTCTCCATTTTACAAAGAAAGTAACTTTGGAATGACCCAACTGCTCTTTGTTCTGCTTTCAGCAGTCCTTCTTTGCCTATAAAGATATTAGAGATATTTTACTATGCATCTGCTCAACTCGTCAGAGAACTTATTCTATTTTATTGAGTGAAGTGTTCTCCTGATTTTAGAATCACAAAATAAAAAGTCAATTAAAATCTTTAAGTTCAATTGTTGCAATTTTGTCCTTTGAATGTTTTTACCTTTCAAGCTATAAACCTCATAGCCTCTTTCCTGTTACTTCTGTGCCCACCCCACCACCCCACCACCCCTCAATCCCCAGTCCGATTTGGAAAAGGAGGGGGAAGAGAAACAGAGGAAATTGTGCTATGCTCAAGGCCCTAGTTTTCTCTTGGGGATAGATGAAGACTGTGCTTCCATCTATATAAATATAGTCATTGTATGACCTATTCTAATTTCTCAGGTCTAATTCTGAGAAAAGAGACAGGTAAAGAGAAATAGATGGAAATATTTAAGCTTCATGGTTCTTGTGAAATAACGTTCAGATGAGATTTACATTTAAACTACACCAATTCAATTTCCCAGAAAGTGTGGTTCTTAAAATTAAAGCCCAAATGTAGTTTGATTAAAGGTGTTTTTAATGGTGCAGAGCTTGACATTTCTCATCTCACAGAAGAAAATGAAGTGAAGCTGTCTGCCTTCAAGTAAACAAGGATTTCTGGCACTCATTCAATTGAATTCTCTTCATCTGATTACAGCAACATACTATCTCCTTTCTGTACCCAAGATGACAGGAAAACCTCTTTCCCTGACACACCCAAAGAAGCCAAGGGAAGTTTTTTAGCATCTTACCTGCTAACAGAGAAGCTAACTGCCTCACAATACTTTGCAGGAAATATTGGCTTAAAAATGTATTTTTCAGGTTAGGGTTATATAGCTTGGTGGGCAGGCACTTGGCTTAGCATGCATGAAACTCTTGATTCCCCAGAACATCAAAAAAAATTTTTAATAAACAGAATAAATGTTTTTCATTTCATTTAAAATGCCAGCTCATTTTATTGTTTTTGTTTTTTGGTGTTGAGACAGGGTTTCACTATATTTTCCAGACTGGCCTCAAACTCTCAAGTCTCTCAAGTAATTGGGTGTATGCCACTGTGCCGAGCTAGTTATCTCATTCCGTTAAAAGAATTCCTCAGGAAATGACATCTGCCACTTCTACTCTTACCTCTCCAAATTTCATTCCCCTCTTCTTTGCGTTCACACCAGTTATTATGAATGGCTAATGCCCCTAAACCAGAATGAACTAATCTATATGTCACCAATACATTGCAGCCTCAAAAAAAATACTGAGACTCTTCCACCTCAGTGGCCAAGAATAGCCAGGACTGCCTCTGGCAATGAACAGCTCTAATCAACCCCCACATGCCTCACAAATGTTGCCCTTTTTTTCCCTGAGAGTCATCACTTGTTAAAGGTTGGAAGAACTGCCTTTTATATACTATTCCTGGACAGTGCTCTCTGTCCGTTCTCTGGAAAACCTTTTATGCATTTGATTCATACCTTTCTGACTTCCTCCTCCAGAAGTCTTCCCCAATCTGACCTAACCCACCATTTGGAATCGGATAGGTATTTCGCTATGCTCTGAAATACCCCCTTCATCTAGATTCCAAATATGCGTGTAGTATTATCTGAAGCTACTAATAAGTAGTTCCCCCACAAGACCTTGTTTTCAGCGCAAAGTCCTCATAACCCTTAGATGAGGTAAGTTCGATTTTTTCAATAAGCTTTGTTAACCATCTTTTCTTGTCTAGGTCAAGCCTCCTTATCCTTCAAAGCAGATCTCATCCTGCTGACAGCTCCCTGCTTGATCTCAGCTCCAGCGGGAGCCAAGCTGTGGTGCTTTGTGCATGTCTGCATGTCCACCTTTTCCTTCTTATTAGACTACCAATCTCACTAGCACCAGCGCCATGTGTGATTTACATCTGTATATACAACACCTAGCAGTGCACATAACAGAGAAGTGCCTGAATAAACACCCTCTCTCCCAAGAAGACCAACCATAATTCTAAATAAATCACCAAGGAATGAACACATGTCAACATTTTTGTCATTTTGTAAACCCCAAAAAAAATTTTTTTAAAATTCTACTCCACATTTAAACCAGTGATTCTCAGTATCACCTGACAGCTGAAGTCATGCCCAAAGATTCTGAACTATTGGACTGACCTGGCACCCAAGAATTTGCCTTTCTAACAAACAAGCTTCCAGATGATCCTGATGCTATAAGTTGGAGAATCATATTTTGAGTAGCCTGGAAGCCATAGGATAATCCAAACAGATATCACATCCTACCAAACATATGTATCTGCTGCTGGACTGAATAATCTCAAAGATAAATTTGTCATATAGTACTCCTATGTTCTGGGACACATTGTTTTCTACGCAGTGTTTTTTTTTAATCAATTATTATTATCACAGTCCAAAGAAGATTAACAGTCCGTCAATACCTGGTATGAAAGAAAGACAGCAAAGTACAACCCTGGTGCCTGCTGACACCACATCCTGGCTTAGTTCTCACTCTGTGCCAGCCTCTTCTTTAGAACTTGACTCTTTTTTTTTTCTAAACAGTTCTGGGAATTGAATGTAGGAGCACTCTATCACCAAGCTACATCCCGAACAGTTTTTATTTATCTTCCTCTTTGTAAATTGGGCATGACTACAGTTTTTCCTTACAAAGCTACCGTAAAGTGTCAGTGAATTTACACATGTAAAGTTTATACAATGTCTCTCTGGACATAGTAAATGTTCAAAAAACCTTAACTTTCGGCATCACTAGTACTCTTGAACATTACTGTTTTTATACACACTATCAGCAGCAGTTTAATTTTCATCACAGCCCTACAATCAGCTTGCCTAAATTCGGACAATTAAAAAGATCTAAAACTGGAATGAAAAGGTTAGATTCCAAAATTCATGTTTCTCTCATTTATTTATAAACTTGACAGCTTATTAAAAGGCAGTTTCTCAAATGTAGACTGACCAGGTTAAAGTCACAGGTTTGATACACTGTTGAGTAAGTAGTTCCTCTTTTCCCAGTTTTGTTTTCCTTGATTTCAGTTGGCCACAGTCAACTATGGTCAAAATATTAAATGAAAAATTCCAGGAATAAACAATGTATAAGTTTTTAAATTTTTTTAAAAAATGATAATTGTGATGATGGAGCACTGTTATCATACAGTGTTTCCCCATTAACTGTGATGTTGACTTTGGGGCTAAGATATATATATTTTATCATTTTAAGTAACAATGCCCAAATTCTGTTAATTAAAGACCTTTATTTCAAAAGGGATGGTAGTTTTAAGTATGCCTTCTCAACTTCTGTGTGACTGATCACAGGATTTTTTTCCACAGAGCTATGAATATATAGAAATAATTTCTTATTGTTGAACTTTTATTTCTAAGAATAAACTTTTAAGCCAGATGTAGTGGTACACACTTTTAATCCTAAAG
>PVKS010005719.1:19515-83277 GCA_004027875.1 Aplodontia rufa
TAAAAGTAAATAATAAAAAATAATTTTAAACAATAAATTCTAAAAAAAAAAAAAAAAAAAAGAGCAGTTTCCCAGTTCCCATGTGACTGTCCAGAATTTTGTCTGGTCCACAGGAGGATCTAGAAGTCAACATTTTAAATTAGCAGGTGACATAGAGAGCATCTTTCCACACACTGACTTACATGATGGACATTAGAATTAATGAGAATAAGCGTAAGACAAGCTTTAGAAATTAAATGGGGCTAGAATGGTATCTCACCAGTTACGGTGCCTCCCTGGCATGTGCAAGGACTCGGGTTCAAACCCCGGGACCATGTATACAAAACAGTGTCAGAGCAACGAAAGCCACATGAAAAACTAAATAAAATTGATTCTCCCTCTCTATCTCTGTCTCTCTGTCTTAAAAAAAAAAAAAAGAAAGAAATTAAGTATTAAAAGTCTGTTGTTATGGAAGTAAGTTGTTTTCTCTCATATGTTAGAGCTATATCAAAATAAAGAATAAATAATGTTGAACACTGTTGGAAACTAGAAGCTATTGTTCTGAATTGACCAGTTAAATGAAAACTGCAAGTTTTCTGGAATCCAGTGGTTTAACAAAAAAATAAGAATTCAGCTTCTGGAGTCAGATTTAAGAGTAAGTCTTAATATTGCATCTTATTACTGTGTGATCATTGGCAATTTATTTCACCTTTCTGAGTCCCAATTTCTGCATTTGTAAATAAAAATACCTACCCCAAAGGATTGTTATTAATGCTAAATGAAATAATACATGTAAAATACTTACCCCTGAATCTGGAACAAAATAGATTCTCATTAAGGTGTGTCATTATCATTCCTATCAATGTGATTAGCCAGTTGCAGGAATTGAACAGGAAAAGGATGATATTTAACAACAGCACAGCTTTGTCCACAGGCATAAATGGCAAAGCAAAGGAACTAAAAGGTATTTTAAAATTTAGTCATATTTAACAATTTTGACTGCACAGCATCCCTATGCCTTCATAATGCCTGAGAAACGTGACCGAGTCTCTTCCTAAAAGAGCTCTTCATGGTTCCCAGGCAGAAATGGACATTATCACTTTGCAATTGCAGAGAAAAAAACTCAGAAAATCTTCCTGCTCTCTGTGGATTTCTCCTCATTAAATACCCACTTCTCACCACCATGGTCACAAAACCATACATTCTAAAATGCCTCCTGATCATTGGAAGGAGGCTGCAGCCGACTGAACACCAGCGTCTCCTCCTCAACCGAATTAAAGAAGAGCAAAAAAACAACAACCCTTAAATGAGAGAATTTGCTTACACCTGTTTGGTTAACTCTACCTGTAAGCAAATTCTAAATCAAGGATGTCTTTCTTTGGAAAGCAGAAATGCGGAAATCTAAGTTAATTCTAAATGCTTAAAAATTTTGACTTGAAATTGCCTAATTATTTCATGTTGCTGGCATGTTATGAAAGTGATTTGGCATGGAACATTTCTTAGAAAACACTCCACTGCAACAACAGAAAGACACCACTTTTTGAAAAGAAAACAAAGAACTGCACTGTGAAATCAGCCCATCTGTCAAGTGAGTGAACTGGGCTGTGGATAAAAACGGACATGGCTAGCCCTAGAACTATAAGACTCCTTATTCATCTATATTTATGTGTGTATGTATATTTGCACACACGTATAATTAAATTTTGATTCCAAGCAATGATAAAACAATGTGATGTTGTTCATTAAAACATGACTGACTTTTAAAAAATTATTTTAATTTTTATTTAATTTTGCAGTCCTGGGAATTGAACCCAGGTCTCATACATGCTATGCAAGCTCTCTACCAGTCCTTGTGTAATATTAATTAACAAAACACAATTCTCCTTCCTTAGCATTAAGCTTGTTCATAAACAGAAATTTCCTACCAAATGGGAAAAGGAATTTTTTTCAACATAACTACTTCCAATGACATCACAGCATTTTGTTAGATTAAATATTGGTTTAAAATCCTGCAAATGCTACCATCCTGAAACTTGAAAAATGTTACCAGATTTTTTAAAATTGAATTTTATGTACCATGTGATTTATATACTTAAACTTTTTATGTGTGGGTTTGTGTGAACATTCGTGTTTTAAGACGCTATCCTTCTTCTTAAGCTACACACAAGTCTAAAATTCGAAGTGCTGACAAAACAGAAAGGTGAGATCTCTGATCTGCTTTCTGAAAGACGGGGACGATCTTTTAATCATAAATCTTAGGTTGTCACAACTTTTCTGTCCTTTCTCTCCGGACCCGTAAACGCGACCACACCTTCCGTCCTGGCTCAATACATACAAGCTGGATTTTCGGTTTGTTTCTTTCTGTTTTAACATAGAAAGAAACTGGGTAAATGTTACAGTGCTCTCGTCGCCTCCATCGCTCCTTCCTGGCCGCAGGGCAGCCGTTCTCGAAAGGCGCACACGGCAGGCAGCCGAGACGCGCACCCGCGGGAAAGGGACCTTTTCCCCTTCCCTTCTCGTCGTCTCTAACTGTAAAAGAGAAGGGGTTGGAGAGAAGGTGCTGGGCTGGGAAGCGAGAGTCCGCGACACGAACGGCTTCCCTGGAGCACTCTCTGTGCGTTGGTAACTACACATCCCCGAGGAAAGCACCGGCCCGGGAACTGCCCAGAGAAAACAGGATCGTCGACCTGACTTGGAAATGAACAGAAAATAAAAGTTCTAACTGTGTGATTCAAACGTCGCCTTGTGCTCAAGAACACGAAACTGCACAGCATAATCCCATGATTTCCAAGGGCCCTGAGTTTCCGAGCTCACAGAATTGGGCCTCCTCCTGGCCCTCCTCGGTTTACAAGTCCCCAGCGCTGCTCGCTGGCGCGACGTGGGGAACCAGAAGGAATATCGGTTTCTCAGTTCAAAGTGCTGTCTTATTGCACCAACCAAGAGACTCCTTCCATTTGTTCCATGCTACTGGCTTCTGTGCCGTGTGGTCAACTGAAGTGTAGAATCAAACATTCGCCCTCCTTCCCCACCTAGCTCCATCCAGATGGGTGCTGAGGAAGAGCTGGAGAATAATTTTAGTAACTATTTTAAATGTGTTTATTAACCCAACAGAAAAACAAAATAAAGCATGCCTTTGGGGCTGCAGCGGAGGCTCAGCGGTTAAAGCACTTGCCTGGCGAAGACCTGGGTTCAAACCTCAGCGCCATATATACAAGGAATTGTCCGAGAAACAAAAATCAGATGAAAAAATAAAAATGATTAGCTCTTTCTCTCTCTGACTTACTCTCCCTCTTTCTTTATAAGTTAATAATAAATAATAGTCTGCCCCAAGGCTCTGACCTGTACAGGTGTCTGTTTGCTGTCATACACACTTTGGCCAGAGGAATGGGAAGAAAAAAGGAAGGAAGGAACCCATTAAATCAATAGAAAACTGTTATCTTAGAAGATGAAGGACACAAGCCAAAAGCAAGAGAATCATGAATTCCAAGCCAACTTCCATAATTTAGAGAGACCCTGTCTCAAAATAGAGATTTTTAAAAAGGACAGGTGTACTTCAGTGTTAGAGCACCCCTGGGGTTAAAAATCTCAGTCTCACTAAAAGGGTGAGAGAAGGAGAAAGAGGAGAGAAATGGGGGAGGGGGAGCAGGAAAAGAGAGGAGAAGGAAAACCAGGAGCAGACGGAAATGAATGGTACAAATTGTCTTGTTTTACTTTTTGTGCATTTTCCCATGAAACCTCCCATAACCCTGACTTCCTAGCAAATGTAACATTTGAGCAAGGATATGAGAAAGAACAGTCATTTCTGTTCAGTGAGAAACTGATTTTGGTTATGAATATGGGCAAACATCCTTGCCCTGGGGGATGCTTGTGTTTGAAATGTTTAATGAGAGCTAAACAGGTCTTTTGCAGGCCAGACTTAATTGCAAATAAAATTTGAACTTTGTTATACGGTGGATTAGTATGAGAATGTTAAAGATAAAGATACTATTATGGGCTGGAATGGTAGCTAAGCGGTTACATGTTTGCCTGGCATGCGTGAGGACATGGGTTTGAACCCCAGCACCATGTATACAACAAAGTGTCAGATCAATGAAACTCACATGAAAAACTAAATAAAATTGATTCTCTCTGTCTCTCTCACTGTCCCTCTCTCTCTTAAAAAAAATATTATTGTTATGTTCCATGTGGATATGTGGATAGGGAACATGTACAAGATAATTTCAAATGTTAGCACTGGGAGAGTCCTGAGAAAGTGATCCACTAAGCCAACATTCTCATCTCTACAATCAGGAAACAAAGACTCTGAAAGGTTGTGACTTGGAAATAAATTCCAAAAAGATATAAACAACTCTTGAAGTCAGGAACAGTTTGGAAGTCAACATTCAGGTGTAATCAGCAAGTAGCAAGACTACCATGTAAAAAGTCCTCTAGATGGTCCTCCCACCACATTGACAAGCATGAGGTTACACAAGAGACCTAAGTCTGTATAGAGTGTTGCATATGGGAATCCTTCCCCCAGCTGTCCTTTCTTCCTCTCCTCTTCCTGAACATTAGCCCTTCAGTTTTCTAAGAGACCCTTCTACAGAAGCGGACTAACACAATTAGGATGCTGTGGTTCAGACGGTCTCATATGCACATATGCACTAAATCCACTTCAGTTAAACCCCCTTAACTTGCAAGAGCTAGGAAGCTTTATGACTGTTAATAACATGTGGCCCCAGTAATGAGAGGGGACCTGAAAATGGTAATGGGAGTAAATGCAAATCAAAGCAAAAGCCAGCTGCCCCTTCCTCTCTGTAGGTGGAAGCCTGCCTATAAGCAGACCCTGTTTGGGACAGAAAGGGAATTGGGAGAGAGCACAAAAGGGAAGGCCTCTCCAGTGGAGTTCTACTTTATTTTTTCACAAAGGTTAAAGGGCTTCTTTTGAAGCGGGAATCTAGAATTTAAACCTCTACATCAAATAAGACATGACATTGCCTGCAGATATTGCCTAACATCCCATTGTGTAATCAATCTAAAAAGAGGTGTGTTTTCTCTTTAAGAGAACTAACGCTTTCTTTTTAAATTTAGATTATTGGGATTTTGCTAATTAGAACTTAACGGAAAAAATGGGATTCAACAAACATTTTGTTCTTTTCTGCTAAGATTTTTTTGTCCAGAAATTTGGACTCCTGCTACACAGGAAATCATGTTTTGTTTTGTTTTTAAAATAAATTAAAAATAATATTCACCTCTTTTGGAGCAGTGAGGAAAGTTTCCTTTCTTCAAATGAAACAAGGGTTTCTCAGCCTACAGAAACCTAATTCTCAGCACAGACTGAATCAATCCCTCTCTCCCCATTTGTTTTTAATCAGGGGTGCTTTACAACTGAGCTACATCCCGACCCCTTTTTTATTTTTTTTAATTTTGAGACAGAGTTTTGCCAGGTTGTTGAGGGTCTCACCCACTTGCTGACAGAGACTTACTAAGTTGCCAAGACTGGCCTCTAACTTGCAATCCTCCTGCCTCAGCCTCCCAAATCGCTGGGATTACATACCGCAATCAGCAACTTACTGAATCTCACAAATTACTTACAGTAAGACACCTCTGCCCACCCCTCACTCACAAATTACTTACAGTAAGACACCTCTGCCCACCCCTCACTCACAAATTACTTACAGTAAGACACCTCCGCCCACCCCTCACCCAGCCACCTGCTCATCCTCTCGCCTCAGGGCAGTCCTGGCTACTGGTCCTAGGTTTTTCTCTTAATGAAGCTTCCGCATGTTAAGGCATAGCTGAAAGGAATCCACTCTTGTAATTTGCACTATCTCAAATTCATGATTGCACTAGAAATATGATCCATTCACTCACTTTTTATAGTCATCACCTATGCTAATAAGCAAAGTAGAAATTAGCAAAATTTCCCTGTACCATATATTAGTTCTATTAATCTATGCTTTAAAAGAAATAATAATAATAAACTTTCATCTAAGCACCCAAAATGTTACATCTTAAGTCAGTTACAAAGCAGAGGGATTGATCAAACCAGGTGAATAAAATGTGAAGATTAAAAGAAGTTCAAAATTAATAATATTCTATTTGGGAGGAAAACCTATCTCTTTTGAGAATTACAGTCATAAAGTGGTATGTTTCTGATTTAGTTAATAAGAGTTCAATTATATTTGAAATGTAGATTAATTATCCTAAAAGCATTAATTAATTTGGCAAGGATACCTCAATAATAATGTAGTCTCTTTATTGCTTCCATAGTAACATTGTGCCACTATAATTTCAATCAATTTATTGATACAAATACCTCTTCCTTTCAGTTAATTCAAATAGAACATTTCTTTGGTACTTTCAGCTGATGGGATGGCAAATAATTTTTAGACTAAAAGTTGAAGTGGATTGATTAGAAGCAATTTTTCTGTTTTGCACAATAAAAAGATGAACTACATGGTTCGCTAAGCCAATTTGCAGAGCAACCTCTCCTCTCTAATTGCTGCCAGACTAATGTAGTAGAAGCCGAGTCCTAGGAAGTAGAGAAATCCATTTACCCAGCCATGACATTTAAGTAGCAAACACAAGTAGTGGATTTTTCCATTACCCTTCATTTCAGCCCTGCTACATTCCACCTGTGACCCTTATGTGACGAGGGCAATGTGCTTTCATACAATTTGGTAACTATAATAAACGTTCACTTCAAAATGTTTGAGAGCAGACTAAAAACATTTTTTAGAAAAGCATAATTAACTCCATAACCAATCTCACTAATTCCTGATAATGTACTGGAAAACCAAATTATTTCATAAATGCTTTCATAAATGCACATCTTACCAGAGGGAGAGAAATAGCACATCCTCCAACACAAATAACACACTGTTTGTCACCAACAGTCCAAGCCTTGCACAGTACTTATACTTTGTGTCAGACTTTTACTTTCTTTCAACAAGAAGCAGGCAAGTTCTCTGAAAACGTCGTGGCTCCAAAAATAAAGGGGGAACCATCTTCAAAGAGAATCTGTAACACATATTAAAGAAGAAAAGGACTCTGTGCCTTTATGGTTTACAAATTTCCCCAGACATTTGAGTCTCAGCCAGAATTTTCCCATGTAAATTCTCCACAAACTGATACAGAGAAACTGCCGGAAATGTGTCTTTCTGCCATACGGTCACTGACCTCCCTTGCTCAAAGCCCAGTACCTGGAATGGGGTGGATGGCCCACAAACATTTGCTGAACAAAAGATGAATGTTTATAGGGCCCTTGGACTTTGGGGGTGGGGAGAAGACCAAAGCAATATTTCTAAATGAAACAAAGTCAGTTTTGTTTTAAATCCCAAAGGATTTACTCTTGATCTCTCAAACAGAAATAACAAAAGAGAATTTAAAATTCTTACCTGTGACTGAACTTTCTTTAATAATTCATCAACGCCGTATTTGAAGCTGAAGACTTCACTTCAGGGCTGAATTCATAAGCTGACTGCACAAAAAATCAGCCTCAGACATAGAATCTTCAGTTTCACACAACAGAACCACAAAAACAGAGGACAATCCTTAGAGAATGTGTTATCTGAAAACTAAAGGTTTTATCCTCATCTTTATGTTTGTTGTTTGCTTGCATTGCTTTGATAAAAGATTTATCTGCTAGAGTTCTTGGTGATGTAAACTTAATAGGTTGGATCATCAAGTTCAAGGTTAGAAAGAGAAATGCCAACCTTGCTTCTTAAAGACAGCAGTCTGCCCACATAAATACAGTCAACAATATTCTTGATGGTTTAACGAGTATATTTAAAAGGCAATTAGTTATGCCAGTCTCAGACTGAAAACATTTTTTAAATAGGATAACTCAACTCAAGCATTAAGCCCCTTCTTGGAAAGGTAGTGATTTGAACTGACATGCTTTAGATTCTGTGCATTGTTTCTGCAAAGTAATTTCTGCGAAGCTGAGGAATGCATGCTTAGGAAGATTCATGTTACTGTAGGTTCATTTTTTCCTCTCTCATTCAAAACAAAACTGCATGTTATTGACTCTAATAATATTGAGTAACTACCAAAAGCTTCACCAATAAAGAAATATACACCATGGAATATTATTCAGTCATAAAAAATAAAATCCTGGGGAACTGGAGCAGGGGTTTGGCGGTTACAGCGCTTGCCCGGCAGGCTCAAGTACACGGGTTCAAACCCTAGCACTCATATACACAACTAAGTGTCAGAGCAACAAAAGCCACATGAAAAACTAAATAAAAATTGATTCTCTCTCTCTCTCTCTTTCTCTCACTGTCCTTCTCTCTTTAAAAAAATAAATAAATAAAATCCTGTCCTTTGATACATCGTGAAAACTAGAGATAGAGATCATATGTTAAGTGAAATAAGCCAGATACAGAGTACAGAAAGACAAACAAGTACTGCATAACGTCACTCATATGTGAAATCTAAAAATGTTGATTTCACAGATGTTGAGAGTAGAATGGTGGTTGCCAGGGAGTGGGGGAGAGAGAGGGATGAGGAAAGGTAACTCAATGGATACTCAAGTACAATTGGATAGGAACAAGAAGTTCTGGCCTGCTATTGCACAGTAGGGTGACTATAGTTAACAACAGCATGCTTCACATTTCAAAAATCTAGAAAAAAGCTTTCATTATAAAGAAATGATAACTGTTGGAGGAGAGAAATATATCTAACATGATTTAAACTTTACACAGTATATACATGTGTCAAAATATCACATCCTATTAATATGTATAATTTTTATATATTTATGCATTCTCTAAACAAATTTCATTTAAAGTTTGGTGGGAAAAACTTCCCTATAGAAAGCGTTGATATTAACTGCTAAGAACTAAAACCTAATGGCTATGCATCTTTGCCTCTGGAATACTTAAATTGAGACTGCACCCAAGGTCACAGATGGGGTCAACATGGATGGAACTAAGTTCTCAGAAATGGTAATCTGGGGAGTTGTTGTGGTTTGAAAGTGAGGTGTCCCCCCAAATCTCATGTGTGACAATGCAATAAGGCTGAGGTGAAATGATTGGATTATAAGAGACTTAACCCAATCGATGAGTTAATCCCCTGATATGGATTAACTGGCAACTGAAGGCAGGTAGGGTGTAGCTGGAGAAGGTGGGTCATTGAGGGATGTGCCTGTGGGTATACATGTTGTATCTGGCATGGAGATTTTTTTTTTTTTTGTTTTTTGTTTTTTTTAAGAGAGAGGGACAGTGAGTGAGAGAGAGAGAAAGAGAGAAACAATTTTTTATTTAGTTTTTCATGTGGCCGTCATTGCTCTGAGACTTCGTTGAATACATGTTGCTGGGATTTGAACTCACCTACTTGTGCATGCTGGGCAAACGCTGTAACTGCCTAGCCACCGCTCCAGCCCCCGGCATGTAGTTTTTTTGCTTCTTGGCAATGCCTTGAGCCACTTCCCTCTGTCACACACTTCAGCCATGATGTTCAGCCTCATCTCTAGGCCCAAGAAATGGACTAAAACCTCTGAAACCAGGAGCCCCCAAATAAACTTTTCCTCCTAAAATTGTTCTTGTCAGGTCTTTTAGTCACAGCAACAGAAAAGGCTGACTAAAACAGAAGCAAGTAGCAGCTAAGTCCAGGATATTGAAGTGGGAGAACAATGACAGATTGTTACCTCCAGGACAGCTGAGCCATGAAGTAGGGTGGGGTGCAAGGCCTTCAGAGTTCGACTTTCCATCCTAGGGCTGAGGTGCAGCACTCAGCTGATTGAAGACATTCGAGGGATTTTGAGCAGGTGATGACACTAGAAAGGAACATAATGGCGAAGGGGAATGTGCAGCACCAAGTGAGGAGGTCACAGCCAGGTCCTCAGCTCAGGCCAAGTCCATGTGGAGGACATGGTGGACATGCAGGCATCTCAAGATCTTTCACTCGTCTAGAACCAGTGTATCTGGGCAATCATCAAAGCTTTGGGGTTAGACTTGTTTTCTCAAAACTGTCCTGGTAAGATGAGTACAAACCTTTTCTCAGGTGGGTTAATTTAACATTAACAAGGCCTATTTCCTTCACATTCAACTTAGTGACATCCACCTTAAAAATGCCCAGATGCTTTTTTCTAGAAAACAGTCATTCCTGCATCTGCAAATCATCAACTAAATCAGAAGCAGTTGGGAGAAAGCTTTAGGAACATAGACATCAGCACCTTACAGGCTGAACTTTAGGGATGCTTCAGCCATGTGTGAGCTATGTGACTTTGGGCAAAATGATTAACCTCTCTGAGCCTCATCTGTAAAATGAGGGCAGCACATAACTTGAGGATTAAATAAAATAAACTGGGGTTGGATATTTAGCTCCGTGGCAGAGCGCTTGCCTAGCACTCCCAAAGACCCGAGTTTGGTCCTCAGCCCTGAAAAAATAAATAAATAAAATAAAATAAACCATGTCAAGAATTTAGCATAGTAATTAACACATAGTGGGCCAACCATGAATGACTACTGTTGTTATTATCGGACAGCAAAATGCTACATTGAGCAAAGGAGCTAGATCTTATATTGGGGCCTCAAAAGGCATAGGCTCTCAATTTGGAACCATAGCTATTGTTCGTCCTCAAAATCTTTTTTGGACTATGGAAGGGTAGAAATAAATAATTGACTAAATGCTGAGAGTCCTGTATCTGAGAACTTTACATTTCCCTTTGGCTTTCTTTCATGTCTATTTCTAGAGCACCTCTCCTTAGAAGCAGTTTGTTGTGTACTTTAGATAAATATTTATTTTAATACAAGTCCAAACCAAGATTAATTAGTAAAACAAGCTTCTGAGAGAAAAAATCATATTAGACATTCCAATGCCAAATATTTTCAAATTATTCGTTCAGACTATGCCTCTTGTGCAGGTAATTAAGAAATAACTGCATGATATAGCAGTGCAGACATTCAGGAATGGATGAACTGTCTCTTAAAATGAGACCACATCTCACACTTTGAAGAAAACTCACACCACCTGCAATACTCTACTCATAACTACTTTAAACTGGGTGGTTCCCACTGATAAGTTAGTAAATCCAAAAATGCTCATTATATTAAAATGCAGTTTACACCCCATCCTGCCCCACCTGCAGCTAGAGTAAGATGATACACACCTGTGGACTCAGAGGAACGATAAATGTTCTATAGGAAAATAAAAAAAGAGGAGGAAAAGATGAAATGCATAAAGAGGAGGAACAACAATAGATGAAGGAGAGGAAGGTGACTAGATAGTAGGTAGGGCTAACGATGACTCTAAGTCCACGGTGCCTCAGCTGGAGGAATAGCAAGTGATTAGCCACGCATCCCTTTTACAATCGATTGAACCCGGTTCCTGAAAAATACAGAGTGCTACCCAAGGACTACACAGACAAGTGAAACAAGCCCCAGGGGTCTAGATCCCAGAAGGGTTATCGCTGGAATGGCCCCTGACATATAGGCTTAGGAACAGCTCTGTGATCATTACTCGTGAAGCAAAATACATATCGTTACTCCTAAAGCTTCATCCTCTCAGACTTAGACCTTCAGTTTTTGCTTTATTTGTCCAAATGCCAAGGAGTTTAGGTAAAGATGGAAGAGAGCTTTGGACAGGTGTTGAAGAGAGGTTTAGAGAGGGAATGGCAGGAGGTTTGGGGAAAAAGGTAATTTGGAGGCTCTTTAAATCTTAGTATTCAGGAACACAGCATAGCTATGTTCTGTCAGTTGCATATTATTTTAACAAGTTTAGAAAAACGGTTGTGTTTAAGACAGTGCCGAGGAAATATACTGTGCTGTTTCTCAGCAATATTACAGGCAGGTAGGAAGGACATCTATTTTTAAATGTTCAATCACATAAATTAGCTTGAGCCCCAGACTTTAATTCTAAAGGAAAATGAGACTGGATCTAAGCAATTGAAGAACGTAGAGAAACATTTTAATGAAACTTCATAATTAGACTCACAGTTCCTTGAGCCATTAGTGCTCAGTCTCATTAAATGCATTACAACCAGGTAGTTGGCAAGTACTGGTTAATAACCTGAACATTTGTGGGGCCTTCATACCTAGTTGAAAGCTGATTATGCTTATTAGAACTACTCTCATTCATATTCCACAATCTGAACAATCTTCCCCAATCTATATGTCATTTTCTAATTTTTTATATTATAAGGGATGCCCTGCCCAAAATAACAATACCATATATTTGTGTGGCTACACGTCACAAAAAAGCTTTCAGTTATTATTGAATCTTCATTGTGCAACTTCAAAGTGTAAAGTAAATCTTTCATTGTAAATCATGGCTGAAATTACATAAATAATCTTGGTATAGTTTACAATCAGTAATAGTTTTTTATAATGACACTTTTTAAAAGTAAGGATGAAGCCATTTTTTTAAAGATGTGTCATAAGCAAAGTCCTTATCAACTCTATTCATTACATCCATTTAAAAGACAATGACTGGGGCTGGAGCAGTGGTTCAGCAGTTATGGTGCATGCACAAGGACATGGGTTTGAATCCCAGCACCACATACACAACAAAGTGTTGGAGCAATGAAAGCCACATGAAAAACTAAATAAAATTGATTCTCTCTTTCTTTTTCTTTTTTTCTTTCTCTCTCACTGTCCCTCTCGTTCTTTAAAAATAAATACATAAATAAAAGACAGTGACTCTTATGGTTATGTAGGAAAGAATAGGTAATATTAATGAACAAACAAAGCCAAGCCAGGTGAGACTGTTCAGTATTTGCAATTGTCTACATTTGTTAACAAATTTAATTATTTTGGTGAATAAGGGAACTGTGAGAGAGTCACTTGTTAGTTCTCTGGAACCAATTTGCCTTGAAATTATTAAGAGATATTTAATTGATCCAACTTGAACTATAGGGACAAGGCTGAAACACTTTGCATTAAAACAGAAGCTTCACTAAAATAATGTGATGCATACTGAGCCTTGTAGCCTGAAAAAAAAAAATAACTGCCTACTCGAGCAAAGCTTTTCAAATGAGGTGGGACCAACTAGGGAAACTCATATCTGCTGCTATCTTATCTATTATTTCTGCAAACATGTAACAGTATGCCAAAAAAAAAAAAGCCATTAATTCCCTGAGTGAGGGTAAATCCAAAATAATTTTCATCTCCCTGAGCCAACTAATGAATAAAATATTCTTTCAATGAAATATTATCTTCATAATTTTTAAAAATATTTCAGGCTCTTCAGCATAAGCTTTTGGGTATATTTCTTGATTTTTATTTAATTTTGCATAATACAATTTATTCACATTGTACAAGATGCAAACAAGATATGAAAGTATAGGGTGAAAAGTGTCCTAATCACCCCAGATCCCATCACCACTCCAGCATAATTACTTTTATTAATTTCTTATTATCTTTCTAGAGTTTCCTTTTGCATTTAGAAACGTACATGAATATGTACTTTTATTTCCTTCCATTTTCCCACAAAACATTATGTAGTCTGTTCTACCCTTTTTAAAACTAAACAATGCAATTATTTGTGCGCAAGTTTTATCTTGACTATTTATGTTCACCTTACCAATTGAGAACCCTCCATATTATGGAGATGTTGATTCTCAAAATAATTAATGGATACAAATTTAATACAATTTCACTCTAAATCTCGACAGAAATTTTGTAAGACATGACCAACTAATTTCAAACTTTATATTACCCTATCTGGTATGAAAATATATTATAAAGCTAGAATAATTGAAAGAGAATGCTAATGATAATGAAAATAGGCTAATGGTGAAAATTGAGAGTCTATAAACATTCTAAGATGAGAAGATAATCTAATATTAAATTCACTAAGGAGAAATGGCTATGTTTAGAGGTCAAAAATAGTTATAAATTGGTATTGGTATATGGTTTAATCAAATATATAACCAAAGTCACATTTTATATAGGTAGAGAAAAAACAAATTATCCCCCAAACTGGCTATCTCATTTGGAGAAAATACTTTGGTTGAATCTTTATCTCACACCAAGCATGAAAATAGGTCATTTTATCAAATGTATTAAAGATGTAAATACTAGAAATATAGGTATATATATATATATATATATATATATATATATATATATATATATATATATTAGGTAAGCTGTTAACCACTATGACAGATAAATCCACAAATCTCTGTGGCTTAAAACTCATATGAAAAAGTCAAAATAAATGTTTCTGGTTGAACAGCTCTTCTCCAAAAGGTGATTCCATATTGTGTCCACTCTCTTCAATACATTAACTCTCCATTTCTCCCCAAACAGCTACAAATGGGGAAAAGAATACAGAAGATCACCCAGGCAGGTCCCAGAAGGCAGCAGTTCACCTGTGTCCATTTTCCATTGATCAGAACTCAATACGTAGCATGCCCACAGCCAATTGCAAGGAATATTGGGCTGCAAAGTCTGGCTGGGTGTTCAAGAGGAAAAGGAAAACAGTCTGCTGAACCTAGCCTGACTCTGCCTCATCCATACAGCCCCATGACCCTATCGTGTTTGAGTGTTGAACACAGGGTTGCTCTACCGCTGAGCTGTACCACTAGCCCTTTCAATTTTTTATTTTGAGACAGTCTCACTAAGTTGTTGAGGCTGACCTCGAACTTGTGATCCTCCTGCTTCAGCCTCCAGAGTAGCTGGAATTGTAGGCATGCTCCACCATGCCAGACTTCACCTATACATTTTTATGCAGAAGAAAACTAGTAAGCTTGTGGTAAGGAAGATTTTTCTCAAGCTGAAAGTGAAAAATGAAAGATTAAACGTCACAAAGCTTACAGGTCAAATGAGAACAGAGAGAAAAACATAACACACAAACTACAAAGATACAAATGGCCAGTGAACATGTGAAAACTGCTCAATTTTATTATGAATCAGTGAAATACACAAGGAAACAACAAATAGCTTTTTTTTCCCTTTTTTGCCCATCCAATTTAATATTTAAAAAAGTTAAAGGTTTGTGGGCTGGAGTGTGGCTCATCAGTTACAGCATTTGCCTGGCATGTGGGACAATGAACCCCAGCACCACGTATACAATGAAGTGTCAGAGCAACGAAAACCACATGAAAAACTAAATAAAATTGATTCTCTCTCTCAGTCCTTCTCTCTTAAAAAAAAAAAAAAGATTTAAGGTTTGAAATACCCAGAAATTCTGTAAATGCTTCCACATATTTCCAAAGTATAATGAAGAATTTTGTTGCATTATAGATTTAAATGACAAAAAGTGAGAAATAATATAAATGTATATAGCAAAAAGACAGGTTAAATAAACTCTAATATACCAACAGAATATTATACTATTTTATATATTTATATTATGCTATTTTAGGCACATTTACATATATAACATTTAAAAAATGTATCCTTAAGTGAAAACAAGTTACAGAATAATACATATAGTAAGATCCCCTTTTCACATATATACATATGTGCTTTATATATAAACAATGAAATGTAGATGTGCGGAAAATTATCTTAAAGGATATATGTCAAGCTGATGTTTACGGTGTTTCCTCCTCAAGAAGGGAAGTGAAATGACTACATAGAAGAGAAAGTTGTGGATTTTTTCCTGTTTTCTGCATAGTTTTTATTGGTGCATTGTGATTATGCATAATAGTGGGATTTGTTGTTACTTATTGGTTCTTGCACATGACAATATAACTTGGCCAATATAGTTCACCACTATTTCCCCTTTCCTTTACCTCCTCCCTCCCCCTGATCCTTTTCCTCCACTCTACTAGGGAAAGCTTTTTAAAGGGGGATTTTTTTTTTTTATATAATCTGTACCCTTTGATTTTTTTAAATAGGAAATAAATAATGTATTACTTAAATAAATGGAAATTATGGTTGAAATGCTTTAGAAAGTACAAAGTAATATAACTCACAGATTTTTCAAAAGACAAAAGGAAACTAGGAAAAATATTTGTAACATAAATATTAAATATGGGATTAATACTGTTCTTATTCAATATAGCATATTGATATCAATACATCAATTAAAAAAGAAACCCAATACAAAAATCAGTAATATAATATAATGAAAAACTCATATATGGGTTAGGAGTGTTGCTCAGGGTTCAATCTCCAATACCAAAAACAAAAAGAAAAACTCACAAAAGAAGAAGTATAAGTGGCAAATAAGTACAGTCAGCCTTATGAGCAATAAGAAAAATGACTTCCCACTAGTTAATATTTCTCAGACTAAACTGTCCATGTAATTAAATGAAGTTTAAAGGGTGGAAACAATTAGGATCTCATAGGATGACAAATTGTGGCTATGTTTAAAGAAATGGTCTTCCATGTTTTATTGTTCAAAAAATAAATTTCTTAATAAAAAAGTATAATCATAATCTGTTACAACCTTCTTGATGTGTCAAAATCAAATTATTCCATTATCTGGCATCCCAATTTGATAATAAAATGTGTCTGGCATATTTAAAAAAAAAACGAAAGAAATGGTCTTCCAAGAAATTAGAATTTATGAGAAAGGGGGCAAGAGCAAGTAACCAGGAGTAGACTCAGGGGTATGATGTCACATAGGGCATGAGGCACATGAAACAAAGCCTTATGCATATTAGCTATATCCCTGGATCCATTTTATTGATTGTACTTTTGTTTTCCTTTTCTTTCTTTTTTTTGAGAGAATGAGAAAGTGAGAATCAACTTTATTTATTTTTTTATTTGGCCTTTGTTTCTTCGACACCCAGCTGTGTATGTGGTGCTGGGGTCTGAACCAGGGAACTAGGCAAGCACTCCAACAGCTGAGCCAATGCTTCAGCCCCTTGTTTTCCTTTCTTATTTCACACTTTATATTCATAGGCCATTTTACTGTATTTTTTTCATCTTGTAAACTGTCTTTCACGTCTGGAACATTTTGGAGAACAGATAATCAAATGAATGGATGACTTGTTTGTCAAATGATCAAATGAATGAGTGGCTAAATAAACTGGGACTGTTTTAGAGAAGAGAAAGTTCCTTTAAGTGATCCGTTGGATAGGAATGCCAGACATTCTGAAAAAGAACTTCAACCTTGCTGAGCAATTACCTAGACCTCAGATTCCCAGATTATGAAGTATATGTGGATTAAGAGTTATACCAGGGGGATTGGGGATTTAGCTCAGTGGCAGAGCGCTTGCCTAGCACGCACAAGGCCCCGAGTTTGGTCCTCAGCCCTGAAAAAAAAAAAAGAGTTATACCAGGTGCTGGAGCAGTGGCTTGACAGTTATGGTGCTTGCCTGGCATGTGTAAGGATGAGGGTTCGAACCCCAGCACCATGTATACAACAAACTGTTGGAGCAAAGAAAGTCACATGAAAAAAAACTAAAGAAAATTTATATTCTCTCTCTCTCTCTCTCTCTCACACAGTCTTTCTTTAAAAAAAAAAAAAGGTTATACCAGAGGCTTAAAGGAGCAGTGGGCCTCGTGACCTGTATCAACAGATTTCAACCCTGTGGAAATATATAGATTGTGACTGACAGTACACAAAAATAGCATTTTTTTTTTAAAGAGAGAGGGACAGTGAGAGACAGAGAAAGAAACAACTTTATTCAGTTTTTCACATGGCTTTAGTTGCTCCAACACTCAGTTGTGTATGTGGTGCTGGGGTTTGAACCCAGGTCCTCATGCTTGCCAGGCAAGCACCAAAACCACTAAGCCACCACTCCAGCCCACAAAAATAGCATTCTAAGGGGAGTTTTATTAGCTAGGATAGACTAACTGTTATAGCAAAAAATAAATAATGATTCAAACTAAATGGAAGTTTATTTCTTATTTACAAAACACTATTGAATAACAAACAGGTTAGCAGAACAGAGAACCCAAACTGGTGAAGGTGCTGCCGTCTTCAAATGAGCTCCCAAGATTGTCCTGGGAGTCATATCATTCTAATCATCCAGAAAGAAAACAAAAGAGGGGCTGGAGAGGTGGTTCAGCGGTTACAGCGCTTGCCTGACATGCACGAGGACACAGGTTCAAACTCCAGCACTATGTAGACAATGAAGTGTTGGAGTAACAAACATGAAAAACTAAATAAAATTGATTCTCTATTTTTCTCTCCCTCTGTCTTTAAAAAAAGAAAAGAAAGAAAGGTACATGTAGGAGGCTTTTGTGGATGAAACTGGAAGCAGTATCCATCAGTTTTGAACAAAACTCAGGCATGTGACCAAAGCTAACTATAAAGGGGCAGAAAAATGTAAGCTAGCCATGAATGAAGAGGAGAATGTGAATTTGGAGTGAGCCTCTAGTATTTCTTGCCACAAACCATTAGCAGATCTAAAGTTAGACTTGACTAAGTGACCTCGATAAATTCCAAGCTCTGTACTGTTATTTCCGCTTCTCAAGAGCCTAGGAACATGTACCAAACACCTATTTAAGAGTTACTGTGGTAATAAGTTCCAGATGAGAATCCCATTTCCCAAAACTCCATTTCTGGAGACTTTTTCAAAGAATTCTCTTATCCCAATGTAGAGGAAGAAAAGGCAAAGAAAATTCTTCCCTGCAGTGCATTTTAAGAGGGTCACTGGTGTCTCCAGGAGAAAACAGAGATGGAGGATCAACTGTGCTTATAAATAGGGGGAGATTTTTCTGTGCTGCCCTGTGCATTTATGGAGAAAATGTCATGCTGATGTCAATCTTTGTTAAATCACTGATCAATCCTTTGCAGAAGCACATTTTTAAAAATACATTATTTCCATTGTTCACTTCTGCCATGCTCTGGTAAGGCTATTTCCACACTGAGTGGGAGAAATAAAAGAACAGCTGCACTACATCTCTTAACTATGAACCCTAGTAGGCACCCATTTTGCTAAACTGCAGAAATCAATTTTTAGTTTTACAAGAGAGAAAAAAAGCCCATTTAAAAGAAAATATTTAGAATGCCTATTTAAATGTAAATTAAACTACAGTGTTTATGTGTGTCAATTAAAGCCCCTCCAAGAATGTTCTTGAAATATTAGCATTTACTTATGCAAACTTTTTGTTTTAAAGAAGAAGATTCACAATTAAAAGTTGTTCTGAATTTCATGATGGCTGCTTAAAAAGTAGATCATTATTACCTCGAGTAATATTTGACTTGAGGGACTAATTTATTTTTATCACACACACAAAAAACATAATGGCTCCTTTACCCATCCAAGAAATGTCAAGACTTTCAATCCTATGTGACCTTCCATAAGGTTACCCCTTTTCTGCCCCACTACACCTAAGAACCAAGGTGAGGAGTGATTGTTTGACATGACACCCACAATACAATCTAAGAATAATAAAGAACTAACATTCACTGAGTACTGACAGCACATACCAGGCATTTTCTTCTTTAAATTATGTCAGTCTCCACAATTACCCAGAAAGGAAAGTGGGTAAACATTATCTTATTTTAAATATGAGAAAACTGAGACTCAGAAAAACAGTAACAGTCTCACAACTAAGTTGTAAACTGAGAATCTAAAGTCAAGTGGGTGTTATTCTACAATCCATAGCCTGAATCCCTTTTCTTGGCTGGCTCACACATGCCCAGCTCAGTTAGGCTCTTCGTGGTCAGATGCTTTTCTCTTCCTTGCATGAAGACCAAGAGCTCCTCGGGTTCTATTTGCAAGTAATGGGTCTTTGTTGGTTGAGTGACTTGAAAGAAAGAAGGAAGAGCAACAGTTGACCATCTGGCATCATGTCATGTAACAGGCGTGCCCCTTGAGCCTGTCTATTCCCTCTTTCAATCGGGGAAAGTCCCCATATCCTTACAAAAGAACATAAACGACCTTACAGGATATATAAGAAAGAATAACAAGAGTCAAGTAAAATCTGCCTACCAACACCTACTATTATCTTCTCCCCAAAAAATCTCCTACATTTTCTCTCTGGTCCCAGAAATTGCTTTAACAGAAGATCAAGTCCAGTTTTAAATAGTATAATGATAGTAAAATAGATATGAGGTAGGGGAAGCAAGCTACCTTAAATTATTCAGAAATTGTACCTAACAACAGCAGACTTTTCTGTAGTAAATTTTTTATATGAGAAGAGAAAAAAGCTTGACAAATAACTCAACAGCAAGCCCGCTACAACAGACATTACTAATGGAACCCAGAATGATTTCCTTCTGAACTCAGACATAATAATCCTCTCAACACAGCACTCTAATCATAGTTGAAACATGTAATTGAACCTGATTTACCCATCCCAGGAAAAAAAAATGCAGGAATTCTGTATGAATAGCATCATGGAAAAGGTTTTAGTTTTTAGTTTTACAAGAGAGGAAGGGAAAGATGGAGTTCCTCATGATTCATTGAGCCAACTTTTCAATTTTGCCTGAGATCTATCAGAAAGAACCACACGATTCATGACATTGCAAATGGCATCATTGGCAAGTATTGTAGGAGTCCAGATGTAGTGGAGGGAGAATAAAGTGCTGTCTCTGTTTTGGTTTCTTCTATAATACCCTAGGCTTGCACTGCCATTGAAAATAGAACCTATAGCTCGTAAGTATTTCATATTTACAATGAAAATAATGCTAGTAAATGATCTGCCCTGGCACCTCACAATCACACTAAAGAGTTAATATGAGAATTTCCAATTCCAGTAAAATTGAACAAGCCCAGACTACTCTGTCTCAAACACCAAGCAGAGATATGAAACCTAGGAAGAATGTGTGGAGCAGCTGCTTGAGGACTCTGAAAAGTAAATTACAATAGGCAGACTTGGAAAAAAAAAAAAAAAGATCAGAATTCAAAAGACCACCAGACCAGTAAGAGTACATGTAAGTGAGTTCCTCTTTTTCCATAGGTATCTCAGCATGACACAAGCAGATCAAAACCCAGAAGTGAGTACCAAGAAATGAACGTGGACAACTCCAGAAGAAGCCCTATAGTTTTGTCTTAAAGAATGGGACAGGAGTCTCCTAATACTCAGAGTGGGAGAAATCTAGCCCATCTCTATTTCTTTTATAATCTTTACTCTTTGTGTTCCAGACCCCAGGCAATCCCTGTTGGTGGGAGGAGGATGGTAATGGGGACAACAGCAACAACAGTTGTAAAATGGAAACTTTCTTTTCCCATCAGAGTAGCTATCATTCCAGCAGGATAGGCAACTTCTTGTTGATGTTTTCCTTCTCTTTTCTCAGGCCATTTGGCCCCAGATGTGGGTACAGTTTTACAAATTATGTGATAACTAAAGCCCCAGATTTCTGGCCAGAAGAATAAAAATGGGATCAGGGAACTAGAAAGGACCAGAGAGGTCACACAAAGGAAGGAACTCAGGAAAATGACTACATTTGGTCTCATTCACCAAACTACATGTGCAGCATCTCATAGACTTGAGCATCCCAAGGTTGCTGAATTAATCCTTTACTGCACACATTTGAAGTGGTAAAGAATACAATAAATTATATATATATGTCTGTAATCCCTAGAGCAACTACTAAATGAAAATATAGTTTGAGCACCCAAAACTCCAAAATCAGAAGTGCTCCAAACTCCAAAACTTCTGGAGTGCCAACTTGATATCACAAGTGAAAAATTCTACACCCAACATCATGTGGCAGGTTGCGTCAAAATGCAAGCACACTAAAAATATTGTATATAATTACATTCAGGCTATGTGTATAGGTATATATGAAACATAAATGAATTTCATGTTCGACCTAGGTTTCATTCTAACATATCTCCTTTTACACATATGCAAATATTCCAAGATTAAATGTTCTAAATATACTGTTAGGCTGACTGGGGGTGTGGCTTCAGCTAGCCCACACTTCACAACATCATGACCCCTGGCTGGGGCCATGGCTTCAGATAAGACACTGAGGCCATGCCTGCTGGCTAAGGGGCAGGGCAAAGGGCAACTTGCCCACGAAAATAACAGCCAATTGGGACGCTGGTGGACAAGCTCCAACGGATTGATGGATCCACCAGCCAATCTCTGAAGGACCAACCCCATCATGAACTTCCAGTTAGCCAGCAAAACCAGCTGCCTGGAGAAGGTCCAATGCCATTTTCCCTGCCTGCCATTCTGGCCAGCCGCCACTTCCCATGCCCGCCCTTATTATGGTGGTGCAGGTGAAATTGGCCCAAGAGCCAAAACTCCAATAAACATCTGCCTAAATTTATCATTATTCCTTTTTTCTTCTTTTTACATCTACCAATTAAAAAAAAATATCAGAATGGATATAAATGGATTTAGAAATGAAAAACATGAGATTATATGCTGCCTACAAGAAATTCACCTCAAATATAATGATAGAGGTAGATTAAAGTAAAATAATGAAATGAATATACCATGCAAACATTAATCAAAAGAAAGCAGGCCTGACTATATTAATAACAAAGTAACTCTGGAGCAAAGAAATTTACCAGGAATACAGATAAATATTTGTTACATAATGATAAAAGAATCAATTCACCAAAAACACATAACAAACCTAAATGTTTATGCACCTATGGCAAAGCTTCATGAAATAAAAACTGAAAAGCACCATTAACCAACTAAATCTAATTGATATTTATAGAATATGCCAGCAGTTGTTCATTCCTTTCAAATAGTTATAAAACATCCCCCAAAATAGACTCAATACAGATTCATAAAAGAAACTTTGATAAATTTCAAAGAAAGGAATTGTGGTAAGTATGTTCTCCCATCATAATGGAATTAAGCCAGGAATCACTAGCAGAAAGATAACAGACAAATCTATAAACACTTGGAAATTAAACTTCTAAATAATACTTGGGTAAAAAAGGAATTATTAAGGGAAATTAGAAAACATTTTCAACTGAACTAAAATTAAAATATAACAAATCAAAATTTGTGGGATGAAATTGATGTAGTACTTCAAGGACAATTTAAAGCATTAAATGCTCATATTAGAAAAGTAGTTCTCAAATTAGTAACCTAAGTATCCAGCTAGAACAAAATAAAAGCAGCAATCAATGAAATTGGAAACAGGAAAACAATAAAAAGAAATCCATGCAACAAAGAGGTAGCTCTTTTAAAAGATCAATAAAATCAATATCTTTAGGAAGGTTAACAAAATCAATAAAATGTATAAAGCTCTAAAAAGACTGACAAAAAACAAAGTAATAAATTACCAAAATCAGAAAAAATGGGGATATTACTACAAACTTGGCAGAAGTTAAAAGGAACACTTTGGTAAAAGCAACAAATTATCAAAATTCAGTCAAAGTGGAAAAGTTAACCTATAAATTGAATTAGTAGTTGAGAATCTGAAAAAGAAATCTCTAGACTCAGAGTATTTCACCAATGAATTGTACCAAAACAAAGGATAAATAACCAAATTGTTCCAGAAATTGGGAAATTTACAGAAATTTTCTAGAAGGGAACATGTCACAACACATTTTATCACACCAGCTTTATTCTGATACTAAAACCAGACAAAAACATTACAGGAAAAGAAAATAAACAGACCATGTGAATATTTTCCAAAAATACTTAACAAAATACTAGCAAATTGAACTAGCAATATATAAAAATAAGTATCTACTGCTTCAATACGCAAAAATCAATGTAATCCACCATTTTGACAATCTAAAGAAAAACCACATATGATCCTAACATGTTATACCAAAAAAAAATCACTTGACAAAATTTAATATTCATTCATAATCAAAATTCTCAGCAAACTGCAACAGAATGGAACTTTCCTGACCTGTTAAAAGACTCTGTTAATGAGCTGAATTGTGTTCCCAAATTCATGCAAGGCCTTAATCCACAGTACTTCAGAGATAGGATTTAGAGAATTGGTTAAGTTAACATGAGGCCATTGGAGTGCATTCTAATCCCATATGACTAGTATCCTTATGAGATGAAGAAACTTGGCCACACAAAGAGGTACCAAGGAAAAGAAAGACTATGTGAGGAGATGAGAATTGAGGAGGTAGTCGTGTGCAAGTCAAAGAGAGGTTCAGGAAAAAATAAACCTGCCTACAGCTTTGATCTTGGACTTTGGACTCCAGAACTGTGAGAAATAAACTTATTTAAGTCACTCAGTATTCGGCACTTTGTTATGAAGCACTACCAAGTGAACACAGGTATCTATGAAACATCTACAGTGAACCTGACTCTTAAGGGAGAAAGCCTGAATGCTTTCCCATCTAAGATCAGGAACAAGGCAAGACAGGATCACATGATTTTTCTTCTTTAGGCTGTCAAAATGGTGGATTACACTAGTCAATTTTTGCATATGAACCAGTGTTTTTTTATTTTTAATGGATTGCTAGTGTCATTACTCTGTTGCAAAAAAAAAAAAAAAGTGATTTACCAAGGTAACTCAGTCCATAAGTGTTATCTCATCCCCTCCACTCAACATCTCCAACACCAACTACACACACACACACACACACACACACACACACACAATCATACCAGTTATCTGGAGCTTTTACTTAAAACGCATTCACCTAAATTATCAAAATAGTTGATTAATTTATTTTTATTTGTATAGGTTTTTTTCCTTTTTTAAATGAGGGTGAGAAAGAATCAATTTTATTTAGTTTTATTTTACTTAGCTTTCATTGCTCTGACACTTTGTTATGTATGTGGTACAAGTGCAGAAATAGCTAAGCCACCGCTCCACCCCTAGGTTTATTTGGTTTGTTTGTTTGTTTGTTTCTGTTTTTGAGAGAGAGAGGGAAAGTGAGAGAGAAAAACAATTTTATTTATTTTTTCATCTGACCTTTGTTTCTCTGACACTCAGTTGTGTATGTGGTGCAAGGTTTGAACCCAGGTCTTCACACTTGCCTCAAACTGCTTGAGCCACTGTTCCAGCTCCAACTCAATTTAATTTGAGTATACAGAGGCAATTTGGGTGTAATGAGGCAAGTAGGCAGAGAATCAAATCAGAGAATCAAAAATAGGTTTTGCATAAAAAAAAGAAAATCAAAAAAAGAATTTCAGTGTGCCTATTTAGGAAAATTATGATACATACATCCCTAACATGTTATAAGGGTCAAGGTACTTTAATAGAGCCTCCTAACTCCATTATGTTCTCTGGTCACAATATGTTACGGGTACCCTAATTAATAGAAAATAAAACATAATTAAGAAGCATAAAGCTTAAAAAAAGAAGAAGAAGAAGCATAAAGATAGGAGCTGGAGCATGCCTGGCATGCATGAGGATGCAGGTTCCAACTCCAGTACCATGTACACAACAAGGTGTTGTAGAAACAAAAGCCACATGAAAAACTAAATAAAATTGCTTTCTCTCACTGTCCCTCTCTCTCTATCTCTCTCTCTGAAAGAGAAAAGAGTGAGAGATAGAGAGAGAGGGACACTGAGAGAAAGAGAGAATCAATTTTTATTTAGTTTTCCAAGTAGCTTGCATTGCTCCAACATTTTGTTGTGTATGTGGTGCTGGGGTTTGAACCTGCATCCTTGCTCATGCCAGGCAAGCGCCAGCGACCGCTGAGGCACTGCTCCAGCCTACCTCTTTCTCTTTAAAAAAAAAAGAAGAAGAAGAGAGGAGGAGGAGGAGGAGGAGGAGGAGGAGGAGGAGGAGGAGGAAAAAGAAGGAGAAGGAGAAGAAGAATAAAGCTTCTCAGAAGGGCTGGAGCAGTGGCTCAGCGGTTAAGAGCACTTGCCTGGCATGTGCAAGGATGCAGGTTAGAATCTCAGCACCACATATACAACTAAGTGGCAGAGAAACAAAAAGTGGCAGATGAAAAAATAATAAATAAAATTTATTCTCACTCTCTCCCATTCTGTCTTTCAAAAAAGAAAAAGAAAAAGAAAGCTTGCCAGAAGCCTCAAGTTGTGACAGTTACTGAGAGGTTTATTTTCTCCCCACATACCTGAACAATTTAGAACAATTTAGTCTGTTAGTATGTCTAACAGACTCTACTTCACACCTACCATTGCAGGAGAAGGGTTTCATGCAAAATGTGAAAACTGTAGCTGGAATCATTAGGTAGGCTACTTAACCTATGGAAGGCAAGGTCCACATGCTATATATTCCCTGGATGGACATGGAAAAAGGGTTAAAAGAACACATGGGTTGTGCTCTGAAGCTGTATTTTCCCCTGAGGCTCTTTAAACAATGCCTTTATCTGTTCTCAATTTTCTAATTGTCTTTTTGTGCAATGTGGCAATAATTTAGTAGTATTATGAGATGTCACTTCTGCATTAGTAAACACCAGGGCCTGCTGAGTAATTACAGAATAACCTCATAATGAAATGCAGTGAAGAGTTCTAATTAAATTTTAATGTTGCCTTAAAACTATTCTATTTTAAAATGAGAATTTTCCAGTCGTGTATCCTAATGAGCTATCTGAATGCATTACACACCCCAAAATAATGTACAAATGAGAAGGTAAACATAGAATATTATCACCAGTGGGCATGTGTGGGGGAACATTTATAAACAAAATTAATATACTATATTTAGACTTATTAAAATATAAAATATATCAAAATGCTAGAACAACTATGGTGAAAGATTTTTGTGAAAGCTCATATTTCACTTTGAGGAAAATGCTAAATTATTCTTCAGTCAAGTAGCACACAACTGAGCTTAAAGCTATCAACTTCTGATCGTGGGACTAACAGAAACTAAGAGTATCCATAATGCAGTACAATCACAGAGCAAAGAGAAAATTCACTAGCTAATCTAAGAAATAATCAATTTACTTTGTTCTTCAAAAATCTGTCAAAAAAGGCAGATTCTGTTGCCTTCTGATAGAATCTACTGTATTCTCTTGTTCTCCAGTCTTGCATCTCTATATCGTCCTTCTGGGCCTAGTAGAACTCCCTTTGATTCTGACCTACACAAATGTGAAAATCTGTTGCTTGTTTCACTTTTCATATTACAGGGAGAATGTCACAATCAACCTTTCCCCTGCTGTACCTTGCCAATCCATTTTGTCTTTGGAAAAGACCTATCCCTTAAGGGAAGCTTTCCTACCGTTATCTACTGAAATCTGTATTGGTTCTCAGGCTTCTGCCATTTTAAATGTTGCCAGGCAGGGTGGTACTCACCTGTAATCCCAGCAAGTTAAAAGCTTCAGCAATTTAGACCCTAAGCAACCTAGTGACACCTTGTCTCAAAATAATTTTAAGTATAAAAATGTCTGGGGACATGGCTCAGTGGTAAAAGGGCCCCTGGATTCAATCCCTGGTACCACAAAAGAAGAAAAAAAAAATACAGTCATGTTGCTCCCTGGAGGGTATTGCCTAAGGAATTCTGCAAAACATGTTCCTGTTTTGCACTTCCTATCATCTTGCTCTTTTTCTCCAAGATGCAGAACTAAAAACACATATTATCATAGACAAATTTGAAAACTTTATTTTCATTATCCAAGCACTTGTATAACTAAGGATACCCACTTCAAACCTGAATCTTGGATATCTCCCACTGTTGACCCTCCAAAATTGCATGGCTCACACCCACTTACAGCAGAAATTGTCGATGCTGCTATTGATGAAGGCAATTGTTTACAGCTGACTGTGGCAAGATATGTGGGGACCCATCCACACTGAACAAGTAAAAGAGGTGACATTTTCTAGCTTTCCTCAGTATCTCTTTGGAAAAAGGCTATGTCTCTTTGGAATAAGGCTAAAAGCTCTAGAAATTTCTATCAAACAGCCTGAAAAATCCAAGAGGAGAGACCTCTCCCAGACATCTGTCCCACTCCTATAATTCTGTAGTGCCACAGGGGCTGGAACTTTCCATCTGGGTGCAGGGAATTGTCCGTGTCATTCAGAACACAGAACTGGCCTCTGATCAATCATAAGACTCTACTGAAGAATTATTGGGGAGTGGTAAGACCCAGCCTGCTGCCATGTGAAGGATACTAAATAACTTCAATAGGCAATTTTTAGTGGACAAATTTGTTTCAGGACATATGCTTTGGGAGCCAGACAGACTTGAGTTTGGGTCTCAGCTCTACTGCTTGTTCATTCTGTTCCCTTCAGCAATTTGCTTAATCTCTCTGAGCCTGTTTCATCAGCTGTTTTCATCAGACTAATAATTCTCACCTCATACAATTGTTGCAGGAAATAAATGAGCAATGTGATAAGAACTTGGCACACTGACTGGTCCTAATGTCCAATTAGTGGTGGCTGCTGTCATTGCTACTGCTGCTCCCATGACTTGTATCTTTCCCCACAAATAGCAAGCCCTCGTGGCTTCCATAGTGACTTTGGGGTTCTTCCCTTGAAAAACCTTCAAATCATCCTTTTCTCTCCCTCAACCTTCACATCCCAAGAACAGCCAAGTCTTATCAACCCATCCTCTTGTTTGCATTTCTTTTTTATTTTATTTATTTTTTTAGAGAGAGAGAGAGTCAATTTTATTTATTTTTTCATCTTGTTTTTGTTTTTCTGACACTTAGTTGTGTATGTGGTGCTGGGGTTCAAACCTGGGTCCTTGTGCATGCCAGGCAAGCACTCTACCACTGAGCCACCTCTCCAATCCCTCACCTTTGCATTTCTGTTGTTACTTCTCTAGTTCACACCTTCACTGTCTTACTTACACCTACTAAGACTCAGTAAATATGTACTAAAGCACCTACTGTGTCCTAGGCATGCAAAATACTTACCTCAAAATGCTCATAATCTGGTGGTGCAATAGGAAAATACAGACATTTAGACAGGTAACAGAATGCAAGCCCAAATGAAACAGAATAGAATATCTAGGAAGGTTTCACACATAGGTGATTCACCACAAAAGTAAGAGGTATAGGAAGGTTTTACAGAGGCGTTGCCTCTACAGGGGAAACTTGAACAATGAATATGTTATGGTTTGGACCTTCAGTGTTCCCTGAAAAACTCAGATTTTAAAAACATGATCCTCAGTACAGCAAGGTTCAGAGGTGGGGCTTTTAGGCAATGATTAGATCATGGGGCTGTAACCTTAGCAATCAGTTAATCCATTTGATGGATTTGAATGTACTGCCGGGTGGTAACTGTAGGCAGGTCCGGCATGACTGGAGGATGTAGGTTTCTGGGGACATACCCTTGGACTAAGTGTTGTCCTTTGCTCTTTTCTGTCTCTTTTTTTTGGGGGGGGGATGTGGAGGGGGACTGGGGATTGAACCCAGGGGCACGTAACCACTGAGCCACATCCTCAGCCCCTTTTCATTTTTAATTTTGAGACAGGATCTCATAAGTCACCTAGGGCCTTGCTAAATTGCTGAGGCTTGCCTAGAACTTGCAATCTTCTTCGCTCGGCCTCCCAAGTCACTGAGTTTACAGGCGAGTGCTACCATCCCAGCATATTTCTTTCTCCCCTCTCATTTCTCAGCTTCCATGAGCTGAGCAGCCTTCCTACACCATGCCCTTCCACCATAACATTCTGCTTTACCTCAGGCCCAGACTAATGACCATGGACCTCTAAATTATTCCTATCAGGTGTTTTGGTCACAGCAATGAAAAGCTGACAAATACACAAATACAATAAGACAAGATATTACAGTCTGAGGAAACAGCATGAGCAAATTCAAGACCTTAAGAACTTTGTCACATGGATAGAATAGTGTTGTAAAGTGGACCTAGAGGCTGGAATGGGAAGGAAAAGCCACAGCTCTGCTGTCCTTCAAAGTCTTCGTCCATATCTAGAGTTTGTGTGGCCATATACAAATTATTTACCTTCCTTGAAATTCATTTGCAAAATATAAACAAAACTATCTACTTCATGCAATTCTCATGAAGATTAAATGAAATAACAAATGTAAAGAACCTTACGCAATGCCTAGAACACAGCAGGTACTTCAAGGATGTTAGTTATTATTTTCGTAGGATGCTGTTATGAATGGAATGTTTGGGTCTCCCCGAATTTCATAGATTGAAGTCCAAACCTGAGTGTGGTTGTATTTGGAGACTGATCCTTTAATTAAGGTTAAATGAAGTCATAAGGTAGGAAGGACCCTGACCCAATAAGATTGGTGACTTTATAAGAAAAAACGTCAGAGTGTGCTTTTTCTCCCCATGAGCACCATTGAGGAAAGGACTGTGAGGAGGCAGGAATCTATAAGCCAGGAAAAAAGCCCTCTCCAGAAACAGAATCCCCAGAACCTTGGTCTTAGGTTTCTAGCCTCCAGAACTGTGATAAAACAGATTTCTGATGTTTAAGCCACCTAGTTTATGGTATTTTTTTATGAGAGAGAGAGAGAGAGGGAGTCAATTTTTATTTTTAATTTTTCATGTGGCTTTCATTGCTCCTACACTTCATTGTGTACGTGGTGCTGGTGTTCAAACCCACATACTCATGCATGTCAGGTAAGCGTCATAACCACTGAGCTACCACTCCAGCCTGTCTATGGTATTTTATAGTGGTAACTCAAGCTAACTAATAGAGGGAATTTTAGGGTTTTTTGTTTTGTTTTGTTTTTGTTTTGTGGGCAATTGAGAAGCCTTGAATATTTCTTAGGACGCAAGAATTACATTTAGATCTAGTTATCTGAGAGTTGAAGACCAAAGGCAATATCCTCTTCCATTGGCCTCTTGACCTATCTCTGCCTTTTTCCATCCATTCATGACATTCTATGTCTAAAATCCTCAATATTTCTTGAATGAACTTCTCAAAAATGTGACCTGTAGAATAAATGTCCTTAGTCTGACATTCAAGGCTCTCTAGAATCAGGACCAGCCTCCCTTTTCCTAGCCTACTACTTCTTTTAGCTAGGAAGATCAGACCCCAGGTTGTGCCATGTTTGGGTCTTTGCACAAGCAATTCCTTCCTCCAAGAATGTTCTCTCATTTCTCTTAGAATCAAATTCATCTTTTAAGACCAGTGTCCATGCCATCTCCCCCAGGATGCCTTCCCTCCATTGAACTGCTGTTCATACCTCTGGCATATCCTAGAATATCCTCTAGTAAACTGTAAAAACCTGAGGTCAATTCTTACACTTTCACACTACATGGCACAGAAAAGAATTTGAAGAGGAAGAGGGCATGGAGAGAAATCTGAGCAGGAGACAAAAAGCATGGGTATGAGGAAAGAGAAAGAGACAGCCTGAAGAGAAGGGGATTTAGGAAAGCAGAGTTGTTGAAGGAGGAATTGGAGTCACTTGTTGTATGTGTGCACTGTGAGCTTGACCTTGATCCCCACCTCTTCAATTCCCTGAAGAATCTCTATCACTCATTCTACTCCCAGGAATTTTCTGAAAATCATGTGACAGTGAATGGGAAAGATGGTCATTGGTTGGCAATAATCATAATCATAGCTAACATTGTTGAAAATATAACTAGTGCCAGGCATTGGGTTACAGTATAGATTTTCAGTATTCCATATACTATGTTTCTTTTTTAGTAGTGAAATGTTTGTCTTTCTGTTAGCATAATGTGGTCATTTGTGTGTGTGTGCGCGCGCATGTGTTTAATCTGAAAAATCATTCTGAGAATTATGCTGAGCATTAGATACTACATTAAAAAGAGGAGCCTAGTCAAGAAGGATTCATTTAGAAAGTTTTCTAACCATATTCCGCTCCATTTAAGACCCATATTAGCACCTCTGTTTAAGACCCACAGATATCTAATTATTGTTTTAATTCCCATTTTATTGCTTGTTATTGAAGGCAAAAAAACTTTTCTCGTATCACTAGTTAAGTACATTTTCCTTAGTGTCAGAATCACTAGGGAAAACCGGTAGAGACTGTGGAAAGGGCTCTGAGGGAAAATGTAAAAAGGAAAAAGAGTCAACCCTGGACCAACTCCAGTTTGGTCTACCAGTTTGATTACCTCTTTTCTCCCAGGGCTTATTCTGCACCCCTTCCTCTCTGCTATTCTGCCATAGCCAACCCTTACTTCTTCTAGGATATTTTAAGTAAAAACTTCCCAATAGCCAGGGTGAAGCTCAGTGGCAAAGCGCTCACCTAGAGTGCAAAAGGCCTTGGATTCCATCCCCAGTGTAAAAAAACAACAAAAAAACCCCACAAAAAACCAAATAAGGGGCTTGCCCAGCATGCGTTAGTACACAGGTTCAAACCCCAGCATCCATGTAAACAACTAAGTGTCAGAGCAACGAGAAACATAAGAAAAACTCAATAAAAATTCATTCTCTCTCTCTCTCTCACTGTCTTTCTCTCTTAAAAAAAAATAAGCAAATAAATAAATAGAACAAAACAGAAAAACTTCCCATAGTTCAACCTGAAGATACTTAAAACCAGGAGAAAAGATCCATAGTATAAACCTGACTATTCACAAGTGAAATGGCATCTGAAGAGAAAATTTTATTTTTTAAATATAGAGATTTCAGCCCTGCACTGAGATGCTTGCCTGTACTCCCAGGAAGATCTGAGGCTGAGTCAGAAAGATCACAAGTTCAAGGCCAGCCTCAGCAATTTAGCAAGGCCCTGTCTCAAAATAAAAAATAAAAATGACTGGGGATGTGGCTCAGTGGTAAAGCTCCCCTGGGGTTCAACCTCCAGTACCAAAAAGTAATTAATTAATTAGTTTAATTTAATATGGAGATTTCTGGTTTCATGAAATAAACATTAACATTATTACAAATCTCATCAATTTCCTTTGGGGATTGGAGTGGTGGCTCAGCAGTTATAGTGCTTGCCTGGCATGCACGAGGATGCAGGTTCAAACCCCAGCACCACGTACGCAGAGAAGTATTGGAGCAACAAAAACCAAATGAAAAGCTAAATGAATTTGATTCATTCTCTCTCTCTCACTAACTGTCCCTCTCTCTCTTTTAAAAAAAAATCCTTTGATGTTTGCAGTTCTTAGCCAGGCATTTTTATAAGAACTTTACTGTATTATCCATACCAGTTATCACAGAGAAAAGTGCTGAATAGTTACTATCTCATTTGGTGAAGGGAAAGAAGGGTAGGAAGTTACTAGATCAGGAAATGGTCTTTGGGTAGCCCAGGACAATGAGAGCTCAGTTTTAATTTTGATAAAAGGAAAACACATTTTGTTCTTTGCCCTTAGCCAGTTTAAATAAAATTTAAAAAAAGAGGGTGCCTTCTTTCTAATTTTAAGGATCCTGAGAGGATTTCAGCACTGAGAAAGTCAAATTCCTAGGCAGTGAGAGGGTGCTGTGGGCTCCATGCATGATCCTACCCAGACACTGAAAGCAGATTGCTTAATGTCACATCTCACACTGTGCATACATAAGGCAACTTTTATTTCTAGGTCAAGTTCCATAGACTGAACCTGGCAATCATCTGGATGTAATGTTAAAGTTAAATAAAACTGGCCCCAGTGATACAATCACTTTCCTCTTTTTAAAATCTTTATTGTCTTTTTTTGTAAAAGCCAAATAAAAAATAAACCATTGCCTTGCACACCTGTGGCTTCTTACATTACAAGCTCCTCCAACCCTCTTCCTGAGATTTCTCTCTGACTGCAGAAAAGAGCTCACCACAATGCAGACCAGACCCAAGCTGCCAGGAAATTGACTAACCTTGTCCTTTCCATGACAAATGAAAGTTGGAGGGTACATTGTCTCTGCAACGGGACAACCTGAGGAGTATTCCATAGTCTTTGGAAGCCCACAGTAAGACTTGGCTCCAGTTGACCCCAACAGTGGACCTGTTCTGGGTTGATATCCTCTCTCTCTCTCTCTTCCCCCTCTCTGATTCAGGGCTTCCTGGGATCACCTCCCAAATAAATCCCCATATGCATCTGGGAAAGCACAACCTGACACACTGTGCCCACAAAGAACCTCAGACTGAGTGGCTTAAACAATAGAATTTTATTTTCCCATAATTCTGGAAATAGAAATCCTAGATCAAGTTGTTAGCAGAGTTGATGTCTTCTGAGGAATCTCTCCTTGGCTTATAGATGGCCATCTTCTCCCTGTGTCTCCACAAAGCCTCTTCACGGTATGTTTCTATTCCTAATTTCCTCTTCTTATAAGGACACCAGTCAAATTGAACTAGGACTCACCCCTTATTTTTACCTTACCTCTTTAAAGACCAAATGTAGTCACATTCTAAGATATTGGGGGTTAGAACTTCAACACATGAATTTGCAGGGGTTGGGGTGGGGCACAATTCAGATTCAGCCCATAGGAACCCATTATACAAAACAAAAAATAATTAAATCTATAAAATTAAAAAGTGTGACCACCCCTTCCTCTCCTCCAAACCAACTTCCAATGTCCTCCATACGGCATAGAAATTCATTCTGTATATTCTTCAGGTCCTTTTTCCAAATATGGGACAAATGATGTTACCAAAGATAAACACAACAATTTCCTTATTTTATTTACTTCGATTTAAATATGAATTCTTGTATTAGAAAATCTCAATCCATCCTAACTTCTTTTCTTTCCTTAGGTCACTAAAGAATATGGAAACTTGTGAGATTCCAAGAAGACATGGACAATCCTTGTCTTCAGAACACTCTACTGTTATCTCCAAGCCCCATTCTAGGCTTGGAACACCAGATTCCAGGGTCCTTGGTATCCAGAATCCAGTCTTCAAATGCCTCCACTCCCCTCTGAGATTCTGTCATCTCCCTGAGCCATAGGTCCTCAATGCCATGAGATGATAGAGAGCATTTTAAAGACATGGTTCAGGAGACTGAATCACGGAAGAAGCTTAGTCTTAGTTCTGTGCTTCGCTAATTGTGTGAACACGGACAAGTTACTTCATCTCTATGCAGTTCGGTTTCCTCATCTGGAAAGTTTCGGAAAAAATTCTCTATTTCATGACTAACACTCATATTTACCCATTTCAAAATTACATTAAATCTTCTCATATATGTCAAATGAGAAAAATAAAGTCATTGGTAAATGGCAAAGCTAGGTACCATACTCAAGTCTAGGACAACCGAAATCAACCTTCTGGAGTCAATAAAAATCAGAAGGTTAACTTAAAAGTTGTTAAATACAGTCTATTTTTGTTCAATGTGATTTTATTACTAGACCATGAGAATCTGTGATAAGGGAAAATTCCAAGGAAGTAATGTCAAATATTTACTGAAAACATACGCTTGTGTTGATTTAGCCCAACCGTGTCTAAATCAAGCTCAGGAGCTATAGTCAGGTACTTGCTCTGAATCTGCACACGCTTGACTTCCAAGGGCACACTTACGTTCTGGTGTCATAAAGCAGACATCAGCATTAAAGTATTTGGCCAAGACTTTAACCAAAATTAATCCAGGCCCTTTAAATCTGAACACCTGAGCTATGTCCTCATGGGACCAACTCATCCTTGTTTGCCCAGGGTGGTCTTGATGTTAGCATTGAATGTCCTGTATCCTAGGATACCCCTAGCTCCCAGGCACAGCAGGATATTTGATTACCATTAGTCTCATATTTAGGGGATGTGAGTAGAAGGGGGAAAGAAAGTAGAAAGAGAACAGATGATCATTTTGTTTATTAGGCTGGGTCAGAAATTATTTCTGATATTGTTTCCAGTCTAATTAGTGCAAAGAAGCAAAGATATTATGAGTTCCTCGGATGTTTAACTTTGTAATTTAGTAATTGGTGAGAAAATGACACCAAATATGGGGAAAATAATCACTCTAGCAAGATTCCAAAAGAAGCCAAATGGAATACAGTAAAAGGTGATAGACAAGGTAACTCTTTGGGGAAGTCTGGTCTCTCTCTTCCAGACTGGAAAAAACTCCAACTTTCTGTTCCTCCCACACCCCTACTCTCACCCTGTACTCTCTGTTCACACCTGAAATCACTTGAGGATCTTGTTTGCACGTTTCTTCTGCTTACTAGATATCAAATTCCTTAAGAGACAGTCTTACTCACCACTGAAAACCCTGACACAGAACATTTATTATTGGTTGATTAAATGAAGAAATAAATATTGGATTTTTTTCCCTCATTTTTCATTCACAATACATTTTGCTACTGAAACCAGAATTCCCCCCAGTGCATATTATAAGTGCCTTGAAAAGGATATTATTTAATGGGTGGCATCTTCCAAAATAATCATGAATTGGTTACTAATGTCGTTTAGTCCTTTGAAGTTTTGCATTTATGGTCCTTTGAAGTTTTGCATTTATGGTAGATCTATACCTTAGCTTTCCATTAAGCTACATTATTAGATTAAGCCTTTTTAAAGTACAAACTGAATCTATAGCTTTAAACTATATATCTCATCATATAAACATAGGTATTTCTTTATCCAGTCTTGTGTCTCAGAGGTTTTGTAATATTTTGTTGAATTTGTCCAAAATTTATTAAGCACTCCTGGAATATTTTGTACAAATACCAATGATCTGTTTTTAAAAATTACTGAATGTTTTAGAACTGAGAGCTACAGAGATACATAATCTCTGTCTTCAAGGAGTGTTGGTTCTACTGTAGTAAACAAAACTTACATACATGAAAAGGTAACTAATAATGGATATTCTGTAAGCAATATATTTAATGTGTTAAATGAGTATCAAAGGAAATAAATGACAATTCCCTTGATTATAATTATTTTACTTGTCTTGCCCAGTATACTATGAGTACTTTGAGAATGTCATTTTGTAACCTACCACCTGCATTTCAAAAGACATCTAATTGTTTAACAGGGTTCCCAGGTGATTCTCATGGACAATGAAGCTTAAGAATCACAACTATAAGCAGCAGGATTAAGGGATTCTGAGGCAAGAAAGTGGCATAACAGAAGTATTCGATGAAGATTCATCTAGCAGAATGCAAGATGGAGCAGAATATGGTGATGCTGGAGAAAGAGTGGACAGAATAGAAGCTGTTGCTTTTTCCCACACAAGATATCCACACCAGAAACAGTAGGAATAGTGTGAAGAGAAAGAAAGGAGTAGCCATGGAAGTCACTGAGAAAGAGAAACTTGTGACTGTTTAAGACAAAGAGGAATAATGAAAAATAACATCAACATCTCTAACTTAAGGAAATGGATTAACGGTAATAATATTAACATCCTAATTTATATTAATTGCTGTGGCAGTGACTGTGGCCTGGTCACCTCAACAACCATGCCCAACCCTTTTCTTTCTTGCTCATTTTGTGTAACTGAGGCTAGAAAACTAGATTGTCACTTTCCTGGCCTTCTTCACAGGTAAGGGTAGACATGTGACTTATTCCTGGCAATAAGAGGTAAGAAGTACTTTGGGAAGTTTCTGGAAAAGTTTTTGCTCTCTTGATGAAAAAGATAATTGATATTAGTCTTGCCTTTTCCCCTTTTCCCTGAGCCTTGATGTGTATGATGCCTGGAGTTGCAATAGCATGGCGACCATAAAATGAATATGAAAAGCTAACATGCTAAAGATGGCAGAGAAGAAAGACTTCTTTAAATGAGGTCTTTGATGGTACCACTAAGCTGCTGCTGCAAACCTAGAATTAACCAGCTTCAGCATTTTAATCATGTAAGACAATTAAATGGTTTGTCGCCTCAGCTATTATTAATTGATGTTCCATTACTAATACAACCAAACTGATAAAAACATTGACTACAAAGCAAACATCCATCCAAATACTTACAACAATTTGATAAAGAATATGTTACTATTATCCCCATTTCACAGATTAGGTAATTAAGACGCTGAGAAGTCAAATAACTTATTTAAGTCCATGTGCCTAGAAAATAGACCAGCAAGGGTCTGAAACTTAGCAGTCAGTCTCCAAATCCCTCCCGCTTAACCACTACATATACAGTCGCTCAATAACAGTGACAACAGAGATGAAAATAGGTGTTAATAGCTGATAATCCAAGTGGAAGCACCCATCAGGAAGTTAGAAATGCCTAATCTGATATGTAAGAACATACAATATATTATTTAGAACAAGAAGCCATCTGCATTAAAGTAAGAGTTGATTTAGAAACTGCAGAAGTTTCAAATCTTCATATCTGTAAGGTGAGTTGAACAGAGTCTTAAATGTAGCAACTCTACCTTGGCCTGAAAAATAATCTCTTATTGATAAAAGTGCCTTCAACTATCCAAAGACCGGCACCCTTGTTAATGCATGCGTTTGAGTTTTGGCTTATGGGTGCATTGCTTAAATGACCCAGGGCTGCATCCATTCCTCACTGCCAGGGAAGATTTTGGGCTATGTATAGCAATTCACTAGTGTAGGCAAACACAAATCATGACCTCAATCTTCCAGCCAGCTGCCAGTTTGCCAGGCTGTGCTGACCCAAGAAAACTGCCCAGAATCTGCAATGGAGCTTCCAAAGCTGATGACTGTCCTGTCACCTCAAATATCAGGGCAGCCCGACCTCAGAAATGAGAATAGATGTTGCTTCCCTTCTCCACACTGGGGTTCCAAATAAAAGGGTAGGTGTTCATGTGAGCCAAGAAGGAAGCAAGAGTGGAAAGCGATGACATGCATTCCAAATAAAAATAATGAAAATAAGAGCTTGGCTTGGTGAGCATTGACCTTATGCCAACCTCTGTGCTGAGTGTCTTTCATACATTATCTTACTCAAAGCATGTTAAATCTCTAGTCCACATTTATTTTAACAGAATCACAAAGTTTCTAAGAAAATTATTGTTAATCACTGAAGATACCTTGGCACTTGCTAATTTTTTGTATGTTAGCTTGGTTGGTTGGTTGGGTTGGGTTTTTTCTTTTTCTTCATTTTCTTTGTCTCTCTTCCCCCATATTTCCTCTAAGGCTTAACAAAGGTTGGTTGTAATATTCTACTGATGTCCATGACACTGAAATCATTTTCATGCAAGGTTGACAACTAGGGCAACAGGTTGGTCCTATGGAAAACATGTTGTCCTGACTGGGAGAAATACCTTTTGAAGTTAGGTGTGGTGATACACATCTATAATCCCAGCTACTCAGGAAACTGAGGCAAAAAGATCATAAGTTCAAGTTTTCACTGGGCAACTTAGCAAGACTGTCTCAAAAAGTAAAAAATAAATAAATAAATAAAATAAAAATAAAAGAAAGAAAAAAAAGTAAAAAGGGCTAGAGATGTAGCTCAGTACCAGGACACTTGCCTAACATGTACAAGGCTCTGGGTTCAATCTGCTGTTCCACCTAAGTAAATAAGAGCAAGAGAAATACATTTTGTAAAGATAGGTAATTCCTTTGATGGATCTAGGCAAGGTCAAATGAAAATCTGTGGAAAGGATTCATTACCTAGATACCATTAGAATATTTATGATTCATAGGAGAGTGTCAATATATCAACATTAACAGGAGGTTGGAAAAGTTGATTGCAGCCTGTGTGGTTGACTTTGAGGTGTTGAAGGCTTCAGCGGAGGAAGTGACTAGCGAGATGGTGGAAACATCAAGAGATCTAGACTGAGAGAACCTGAAGAATTGACTGAATTACTGCGATATCATAATAAAACTTCAACAGATAAGGAGTTGCTTCTTATGGATAAGCAAAAACAAGTGGTTTCTTTTTTTTCTTTTTTTCAGGACTGAAGACCGAACTCCAGGCCTTGCGTGTGCTAGGCAAGCACTCTGCCACTGAGCTAAATCCCCAACCCCAACAAGTGGTTTCTTGAGATGGAATCTGCTCCTGGTGAAGATGCTGTGAACATTGTTGAAATGAAGCAAATAATTGGGAATGCTACATAAACTTAGTTGGTGAAGTGTGGCAGGGCTTGAGACAATATGAAGAACCCACAATAGAACTTCTTTCTTTGAAAGAACTTTGAAAGAAATTCTACTGTGGGCAAAATACTATCAAACAGCATCATATGCTGCAGAGAAATCTTTTGTGAAAGGAAGAGTCGATCAGAAAATTTAATTGTTCCTATTTTAAGAAATTGTTCCAACCAATCCAGCCTTTAACCACTACTGTGATCAGTGAGTGTCCATTAACATTAAGGCAATACCCTGAATCAGCAAAAAAGATTGTAACTCGATGAAGGCTCAGATTATCATTAGTAATTTTTAGCAATAAAGTATTTTTTTAAAGAGAGAATATTAATTTTTATTTATTTTTTCATCTGTCCTTTTTTTCTCTAACCATTTAGCTGTGTATGTGATACTGGGGTTCGAACAGGTCCTTGCACATGCTAGGCAAGCACTTTAACTGCTGAGCCACTGCTCCAGCCCCAATAATGTATTTTTATTTTTTTTTTAAAGAGAGAAGGACAGTGAGAGAGAGAGAGAGACTCAATTTTATTTAATTTTTCATGTAGCTTTCATTGTTCTGACACTTCATTGTGTACATGGTGCTGGGGTTCAAAACTGCATCCTTGGTTATGGAAGAAATCATGCTGAGTGAAGTCAGCATAACCCAGAGAACCAAGGGTCGAAAGTCTTCACTCATCTGTGGAGGCTGGAGATAAATCCAGACCATTGTGAAATGGGGTCAACTCTCATGTATTAAACCCTGATAAGGTGTAGTGACATACAACCTAAGGCATCTGTAGAGATGTATTGGGAAGGAGGAGGGAGTGGGGAGGGATAAGGGTGGGTAATTGGGGGAGTCTAGGGGGTAAATCTAATTTTCAGAATATAAATATATTATTTCATTGGAAGCATGTTTGATTGTTCAACAAATAAATTTCTTAATTAAAAACAAAACCTGCATCCTCGTGCATGTCAGGCAAGCACCACAACCACTGAGCCACTGCTCCAGCCCCAATGAAGTATTTTTAATTCAGGTTTGTACACTGGTTTATTTTAGTCATAATGCTATTGCACACTTAAACTACAGTATAGTAAAAACATAATTTTTTTTTGTACTAGGGTTTGAACCCAGGAGCACTTTACCACTGAGCTACATCCCTAGCCCTTTTTATTTATTTTGAGACAGGGTCTCCCTAAATCGCTTAGGGCCTTGCTAAGTTTCTGAGGCTGGCCTCGAACTTGTGATCCTCCTGCCTCAGCCTCCCAAGCCACTGGGATTGCAGCCATGCACCACTGTGCCCAGCTAAACAACTTTCTCTATGCACTGGGAAACCAGAATTTTTATTAGACTTGCTTTATTTCAACATTCACTTTAATGTGATGTTATGAAAAGAATCCCACAGTATCTCTGAGGTATACCTGTATTGATCAGAATAATTTGTCCTTTCCTTGCTAATGAGCTTCAATTAATCTAGTTCTGATTTGGATGTGCTGATCTTTATCACAAATAACCATTGTGAACTATTCTACTGCTGTTAAATGCTTAAATGCTGTTACAATCACTTAAGAAACTCAAGTACATAAATTAAAGCTTTAATTTATAATATTTTTGCAAAATCACTTCTGTTAAAATTTAATATTTTTCCAGACTCATACTCCAAATCCAATCATTACAATTAATTCCAATTTCCCTAATTAATGATATATGTCTTTATTTATTCTCCCCTCAAAATAGTGTAGAATCTGGGGAATGAAATTGACCAAATTATATTATTATGTGCATGTACAAATATGTAATAACAAATCCCATTATTATGTATAATTATAATATATCAATAAAAATTTCTAACTAATAGTGGTGATTATAAATGGGGATGAACTTCATTATTGTTCATAATTGTGGTCTATTGTTCTCAGGTCTTGGATTTGAGGTCATTTCCCTCTAGGAGGCTATTTGAAAGTTAAATAACCTTACATTTAGCTGCTACCAACAACAATAATGACAATGAAAAAAACAAAAAAAAGACAAAAAAGGGTCTGGAGCTGTGGCTCAGCGGTTTTTGTGCTAGCCTTGCATGTACAGGGTCACAGATTCAAAACCTAGCACCATGTACACAATGGAGTGTCTGAGCAATGAGAACCAAATAAAGAAAAACTAAATAAAATTGATTCTCTCTTTCTCTCCCTCCATCTCACTGTCCCTCTTTTTAAAAAAAATACAAAAAAATCCAACAACAACAACATTAAGCTTATTGCAGAGATAAGAATGAGACAGGTTAAGTCACCTTTGAAGGTGTCAGCAGTCCAAGACCACTCATACCTCATAACTGGCAGCTGTGAATGGCTCTGCCAAGCCTACTGGCCAAAGGGTAAGGGGTCAGAACAGCAGCTGGACACATTAGGAAAGTGGCTTCCCTTCATTAGTGACTGAATCCAGGGTGCTGGAATAAAACCTGCAGGCCAAATCAGATCCAGTATTTAAAAGCACATAAATAGGAAAGTAGTTTAGTTATAGCAAGTCCTTTCACAATTCTGCAAAGCTGATTCTTTGTTCCACAAGAAAACAAGAGGGAAGTGTCTCCCCTCCTACTGTAAACTCTGTGAGGATAAAGACCTTGTGGAATATTTAGCACACAATGGGAGATTAATTTTTTGAGGCACAATTAACATGCCCTATTGTTGAAGGTGCATAAAAGCCCAGGAAAGTAGGTATTATTGTCCCTTTTTTACTATGAAGAAATTGAGAAAGATCAATTTGGTAACTTGTCAATAAGAAATAAAGCCAGGACTTAAACTCAGTTCTTCCTGGTTCCAAAGTTAATGCTCTTTCTATTATGTCATATTGCTGTAAACCACCTATTTCTTTTCTTTTTTTTTTTTAAAGAGAGAGGGACAGTGAGAAAGACAGAGAAGGAGAGAAATAACTTTATTGAGCTTTTCACATGGCCTTCATTGTTCCAACACTTAGTTGTGTACGTGGTGCTGGGGTTTGAACCCGGGTCCTCGTGCTTGCCAGGCAAGCGCCGAAACCGCTGAGCCACCGCTCCAGCCCCACCTATTTCTTTTCTAATTATAAAATTCACAGGACTGTTCTATTCATGTAAACCTCTTTCTATTTTGATCTCCTTATTCTCTGCAGAAGATTTCATTCATTCCTTCATTCAAAATGTGGAGGTGCTTCTACACTAATATCACTTTCCATCCCTTCCCCATTCTCCCTTCCTTACCACTGTGACAGAGAAAAAGGTGACCTCTTTTATTTCAAGGTAAAAAAGCCCCCAGCTGAGGACCTTTTTGTTGCCCATTATTCCAACCTGATCGTATTATACTACTTCTTCATTCTTTCTTCTATGACTCTCCCTGCTAATACATGAATAGTTCAGAAGTGGTCTCACATATGTGGGTACACACATACAAACACATATGCATTACCTCTATTCACCAGGCAACCCCTTGAACTACATTCCTGTCCTTCCCTCTTGGCCTTTACTATCAATTTTCATTCTCATAACTTCCATCTCTTCACAATCTAACCCAGTGCAGAAAATACTCTTGATAACAACTACAGTATCAAATCCAACAGATTTTTCTGTTTTCATCCTACCCAGACACTGCAGTAAACCACCACTAACAGCTCTTGTTTCTTTGTATTACCCTTTCCTGCAATTTGTATACATTTGCACATTCTCAGATCTGCCTCTCCTTCTGATTCCTCTTTCCCTGTCTGATCCCAACTGTAAATATTCCTTTTGGTTATATCCAAGCCCATTTCTCTTACATTCTTTCCTCCAGGAATTTTACTCAAACTTTTCTACCCATATTCACTCTTAACTAGTGTTCCAACCCACATTTCCAACTGCCTTTTTCATCACTCTGTCCTACTGAAATTCCAAACTCACTATACTCAAAATAGTAATCACTCTTTTTTGAATGTATCTACTTATTGTATTGTAAATACTAGTCTCCCAATCATTATGAAAAATATACAAACAAGTTAAATTTTAGAGTTCAGTCTACAGAAACTAAATATTAATCATAGGAAGTTTAATAGTCAAATAGAACTTATTTTCTTCAGTTTCAAAAAGCTCATTCTTCAAATTACTGCAAGTTTCTAAAGTAATACACATATAATACATATAGTACATAGTATTGCATACATATAAAGTAATGCATACAGTCTTCCATTCCTGAGCACCATAACTCTAATTCCCCACCTCAAAAGCAGAGCCATCAATTTTATCAGTGTTATAAGTTTGCTATCTATCTACCCAAAATATTCTATATACTTGCAGGTATATATGTATAGGTGTCCTTTAAAAATTTAAAAATTTAAAAATTCTAATATAAAAAGGGATAAAACTGTGGAATTGATCAAATTATGCTAGGTGCATATAAGAATATATCACAATGAATTCTACTTTTATGTGTATTTATAATGTACCAACTAAAAAGAAATAAGCCAGGTACAGTGGTACACATCTGAAATCCCAGCAATAAGAGAGGTTAAGACAGGAGGGTGGCAAGTTCAAGGCCAACCTGGGCAACTTACTTAGACCCTGTTTTGAAATAAAAATTTAAAAGGGCTTGGGATGTGACTTAGTGGTAAAGTGCCTCTGGGTTCAATTCCTAGTACCTAAATAAATAAATAGACTAGAGTAAAGGGATAGGGTAAGGGTAGAGAAGGAGGAGAAGGGAAAGGGAAAGTAGTAGGAGGTGAAATGAAGCAAATTAATTATATGCATGCATGAATATGTCAAAATGAACCCCATTATTATATATAACTGTAATGTACTAATTAAAACATTTTTTTAAAGAGAGAGGGACAGAGAGAGAGAAAAAAAGAGAGAAACAATTTTTACTTTTAATTTTTCATGAGGCCTTCGTTGCTCTGAGACTTCCTTGCTTACATAGTGCTAGGGTACTCGGCACATGCCAGGCAAGCACCGTAACCTGTGTACTCGGACATGCCAGGCAAGCACCGTAACCTGTGTACTCGGACATGCCATGCAAGCACCGTAACCTGTGTACTCGGACATGCCAGGCAAGCACCGTAACCACTGAGCCACCGCACCAGCCCCAAGAACATTTAAAACACTTTTGAAAATTTTAACACACTTAAATAGTATGCTATATACATTATTCTCCAAATAACTTTGTATTTTATTCCTTTGGAAACTTGCTTCATTCAATTTTAATGACTGCATGATATAATCTTGCATAGATGCATTTCCTATCGTTAGACATTTAAGTTGTTCACAGTTTTTGTTTTACAAGCAGTGCCTCAATGACTAGTCTGTAATTTTGTGTCAATATATGTGTGGATATATCTGTAGCACACAGTACTGCAAGTGAAACTGTTAAAGAAAAAGGGTACGTGCATCTCGTTTTAAATAGGTATTAAGATAACAATGTATGAGATAACAAAAAATAACTGGAGTAAATTCAAACGGTCTTAAGACTTTTGAAATGCCCCATCTTCTATTTTCTGCCAAAGATTTAATGATATCTCATTATGGGGACAAAGAGTCACAGGAAATGCAGGGGGAGGACAAATGGGTGTGTGATGGTCCTGGATCCTGCCAATGAAGGCTACTTGGAATAGTGTGAGGAATAGTAGGAATATCTCAGCAGAAACACGCTAAAGATATACAGACACAGAAATTAGATCCTTATATTTAACCCTGCACAAAAATCAAATTGAAATTGATCAAAGAATTAGGAATTAGACCAGAAATCTTACAACTGCTAGAAGAAAACATAGGGTCAACACTCCCATCATATAGGAGCTGGAACCTACTTCCTTAAAAAGACCCCCTAAAGTGCAAGAAATAAAACCAAGAATCAATAAGTGGGACAACATTAAATTAAAAAGCTTCTGCACAGATAAATGACTAAGACTGTGAAGAGAGCGCCTACAGAATGGGAGAAAGTCTTGGCCAGCTACCCTGCTGATGAAGGACTAACATCCAGAATATACAAATAACTCAAAAAACTTAACAATAAAAAAGAAAACCCAATCAATAAATGGGCAAAAGAATTAAACAGAAACTTCTCAATAGAAGAAACACAAAAGGCCAATAAATATATGAAAAAAAATGTTCAACATCTCTAGCAATCAGGGAAATGCAAATCAAAACTACATTAAGATTTCATCTCATACCAGTCAGAATGACAAAGATCAAGAATATGAGGGCTGGAGCAGTGGCAGTTAGAGTGCTTACCTGGCATGCACAAGGGTGTGGGTTCAGACCCCAGCACCACAAACACAATAAAGTGTCAAAGCAACGAAAGCCACATGAAAAACTAAATAAAACTGATTCTGTCTTTCTCTCTCACTGTCCCTCTCTTTCTTAAAAAAAAAAAAAAAAGAATATGAATAACAATAAATGCTGCCAAGGTTGTGAGGAGAAAGGAACACTTATACATTGTTGTTGGGACTGCAGACTAGTACAACCACAGTGGACAGCAGTATGGAGATTGAATTCAAAGAACTAGGGATGGAATCACCATATGGCCCAGCTATGCCACCCCTAAGGATCTTCTCAAAAGATTTAAAATTGGCATACTACAGAGACACAGTCACATCAATGTTTATAGCAGCGCAATTCAAAATAGCTAAATTATGGAATCAACTCAGATACCCATCAGTAATGAATGGATAAAGAAATGGTGGTATATATACATAATGGAGTTCTACTCAGCCATAAGGAAGAATGAAATTATGGCATTTTCTGGTAAATGGATGGAAATGGAGAACATCATGCTAAGTGAAATTAGCCAAACTCACAAACTCAAAAGTCAAACGTTTTCTCTCATATGTTGAAGCTAGAATAAAATAAAGGAAAGAGAGAAGGAAGAATAAGACTAAAGAATCATTCAAATATAAATTAATAGAGGAGGTAAAGGAAGTCTAGTAGAATACAGGAAAAAAAGGGGGGAGAAGGGAAGAAGGATGAGAGGGAAAAGGTGAAGGGAAAAGTAGGGGGAGTATGAAAGGAAAAGTACGGGGAGTATATTTTGCACCTCTAAGAAATGAAATAGTTCCTCCTATGCAATCAACAAAAAACTGGAAAAGTCAAAAAATAATCAAAAGGAAATCAATATAAGAAAGGGACCTGGGGGTAGGAAGAAATAAGGGATGGGGGAAGAGCTGGAGATGGATATTGACCAAATTATATTGTTATATTGTGTGCATGTATGAATATGTAACAACATTATTACATATAACTGTAATGCACCAATAAAAACATGGAAAAACTTATTTAAAAGATTTTAATTATGGGTGATGTGGGGGTAATTATGGTTTAAGAACAAATGCATATCATATTGTTACTTTATATGCATTTATGATTGTACAATAACTCAACTCCTTAATAAAAAAACTTTTAAAGATTTTAATTATAAAAGTATTTATGTAAACTTTAAAAAGAAAGTTAATAAATAAATGAGTAAAACAAACAAACAAACAAAAACAATTTATAGATGTATCTTTATGGGCTGTTTAGAGGTACTCATAAGTGACCAGCCCAATGGGGTAAAGGCATTTGCAGTAGAGATCCCAGCAATTTGTCTCTGAAGAAACCACAAATATGCATATGCTGCTTCAACAATTTTTTCTTTCTTCTTTTCTTTACCAGGGATTGAAACCCAGGGGCACCCAACCCCTAAGATACATCCTTAGTCCTCTTTATTTTTTATTTTGAGACAAGGTCTTGCTAAGTTGCTGAGGTCCTCACTTACTTGCTGAGGCTGGCCTTGAACTTGGTGATCCTCCTGCCTCAGCCTCCTGAGCCTTTGGGATTACAGGCATCTGCCATAGCCATCATACCCAACATGCTGCTTCAACTCCTGACAGAAATGGAAGGGCAGGACTGCAGCGGTAGCTCCACGGTTATAGTACTTGCCTTGCATGCCAAGAACACAGGTTCATACCCCCACACTACATACACAACGCAGTGTCCAAGCGACAAAAGCCAAGTGAAAAACTAAATAAAATTGATTTTCTCTCTCTCTCTCTCTCTTAAGAAAGAAAAAAAGAAAGAAAGGAAGGAAGAAAATGGAAGGGTAAGCAGGTATATGCAGAAGAAGCAAAGTGCTAAGGGCAGCCTTGCTTCACAGCAACCTGCTCTCACAGTAAGTAAAACAGACCCACAAGAGCAAGAATTTACTCACTCAAGAAAGCCATTCGTGAGGGGCCGGAGCGGTGGCTCAGTGGTTTTGGTGCTTGCCTGGCAAGCACAAGGACCCGGGTTCAAACCCCAACACCATGTACACAACTAAGTGTCGGAGCAACTAAGGCCATGTGAAAAACTAAATAAAGCTGTTTCTCTCTTTCTCTGTCTCTCTCACTGTCCCTCTCTCTTTAAAAAAAATGAATGGATAAAGAAAATGTGGTGTATATACAAAATGGAGTATTACTCAACCATGAAGAATGAAATTATGTAATTTGCTGGTAAGTGGTTGGAACCAAAGAATATCATGCTAAGTGAAATACACCAAACTCAGAAAGCCAAGGGTAGAATATTTTCTCTCATATGCAGAAGCTAGAGAAAGAGAAAGAATAAAAAAGGGGATAAAGGGGGGAATCTCCTGAAAATAAATGGGAGACCATGAGGCAAGGAGGAGGGAAGGGCATAGGGAAGTGATAGGGAATGAAGTCTATCAAATTATATTCTATGTCAGGCACAGTGGCACATGTCTGCAATCACAGCAGCTTGGCAGGCTGAGGCAGAAGGATCGAAAGTTCAAAGCTAGCCTCAACAACTTAGCAAGACCCTACGCAACTTAGTGAGACCCTGCACTCCTGGGTTCAAGCCCCAAAACACACACACACACACACACACACACACACACACACATTACAGTATGTCCATAGTAAATCATATATAGATATGTATAATTATATGTATTAATTAAAGTAATATTAATAAAAGGGAGATCAGTAGAATAGAGCAAGTGGATCAGGGTTAGGGAGAAGGGGAGGCAAAGGGATGGTACTAGGGAATGAGACTGATTAGGTTATATGCATGTAAAATACAAGATGATGAATCTCACTATTATGCATAATTGTAATGAACAGATAAAAATTAAAAATAGACTAAAACATTTAAAAAGAGCAGGGGGGTATAGTTCAGTGATAGAGCAGCCCTGGATTCAATTCCAGTACAGAAAAAGAAGAAAGAAAGGAAGGAAGGAAGGAAGGAAGGCAGGCAGGCAGGCAAGAGAAAAGAAAAGGAAGGAAGAGAAGAGAAGGAAATAAAAAGAAAAGCACTTATGAGGGCTCTGTCCCCATGAACAAACACCTCCCACTAGATTCCATCTCCTACCACTATCACGTTGGAGACCAAGCCTCAACAGGAGTGTTGGTGGAAACAAACTGTAGTCAAATCATAGAACTACCCCTTACCTCATCTCTTCAACCCTGGATGTATGAGAAATCATAGCTGCTGAGGGCAGGAATTGACAGAAAAGTATAACCCAACCTAGTTTCAAATGATACATAAGCATAAACCTCAAAAAAGTATCATACATGTGCACAGACATTTGTACAGGATATTCATAACAACAGTATTTTGTAAAAGCAAAATGCTATAAACATGTGGTAGTAGTAGTGGTAGGAGATGGGAGCCAGTGGGAGGTGTTTATTCATGAGGACATGAATGTCTGTGGATGCATGGATGTATAAAATTTTGTCTTTTCCTATAATGAAATATTATGCAGCAAAATGAATACATTAGAGCTACATTTATCAACATGGGTGAAACTCAGGAATAAGATGTTAAAGGGGGAAGCAAGAAACACATACATATCGTGAGTCCATTTATATTAAAAAGTTCAAAAACATGCAGCACCAAACATTATATTATTTAGAAATATTATTTAGGAATACATACAAAAAGGTAAATTTTTATTTCATTTTTTAAATGTTTAATCAAGAGATTTTATGAGGTAGACTATTTTATTTTATTTTTAAAGACAGAGGGGACAGTGAGAGAGAGCGAAAGAGAGAAACAATTTTTATTTAGTTTTTCATGTGGCTTTCACTGCTCCAAGACCTCATTGTGTATGTTGTGCTGGGGTTTGAACTCACGTACTCGCGCTTGCCGGACAAGCACCGTAGTAACCACTGAGCCACCACTCCAGGACCCAAAATGGTAAAATTTTAAAGAAAAGCAAGAAAATGTTAAACATAAAATTCAGGATAATGGTTCCTTCTGAAAGAGAAAAGTGGAATTGGGAAGAAACAAATATTCTAAAATACAGGGAATAAAGTCAAGGTAGTGTAAATGTTTTCTAATATTAAAAAAAATCAAAACAGAGGGAACATTCAAGTTTTTAAACTTTGGATGGGGAAATAATTGGTATTTTGCTTTACTGTCATTCTTTTAACCTTAAAGTTAGGTAGAGCTTGACCTAGGCAATGCCATTTTGAATCTAATCCTCCATCACGGAAGAGCCACCTATCCTTAAACCCCTGACCCACCTAAACCCTAACCCTGGACCCAACTATCCCTAACCCCTGATCCACCTAATCCCTAAACCCCTGACCCATCTAATCCTAAAGCTCAGACCTAGCTACATGCAAAGAAACCCTAAGCACTCCATTACCATAAGACCCTTCCCTGACAACTCCCTAGCAATGTCCTAATCCTCTTTTCCATAAGCCCTTTTGCCATGATTTCCTGCCTCATCTTGGGCCCAGAGCAATGGAATTGGCCATCTATGATTGAGATCTCTGAAACTGTGAGCTCCAAATAAACTTTTCCTCCTCTAAGTTGTTCTTGTCATATATTTTGGTCACAGCAATACTAAAGCTGAATAAAACATAAACAGTCAAGAAAACTATTTCCTATAGGCATGACTGCTTTGAGGGAAGAAGAAAGAGGAGGAAAAATGGAAGATAGGAAGCAAAGAAAGGAGGGAGGGAGAGGAGGAAAGATAAAAGGAGGGAAGGAAAGAAGGAAAGAGGTACCTGAAAAAGAGGGGTCATAGTCTGCTTAGGTTGCCACAACAAAATGCCATACAAAGGATGGCTTAAACAATAGTATTTAGGTTGGGTGCCTTAATCCCAGCAACTTGGAAAGCTGAGGCAGCAGGATCACAAGGTCAAAGTTAACCTCAGCAAATTAGCAAGGCCCTAAGCAACTTTGCAAGATCCTACATCAAAATAAAAAATAAAAAGGGATAGGGATGTGGCTGAGTGATTAAGCACCCTCGGGTTCAATCCCCAGTACCAAAACACAAACACACACACACACACACACACACACACATACAGAGAGATCAGGGTGCCAGCATGATCATGAGGGCTCTCTTCCTGGCTTGCAGATGACTGCCTTCTTGCCCTCACATGGACGGGTGGGGAGGGGAGTTAGAAATTTCTCTCCTATTCTTATAGAGCCACCAATTCTATTAGATTAGAACTCTATCCTTATGCCCCTATTTAACCTTAATTATCTTCCAAAAGCCCTATTTCCAGATACTGTCTCACTGAAGATAAGAGCTTCAACATTGAATTTTTGAAGGACACAATTTAGTCCATTACAGAAGGGAAGGGAAGGGAAAAGAACAAAAGAGAAAAAAAGGAAAATAGAGAGGAGGGAAGTAGACTATGACTTTATGAAATTTCACAAAATCAATAGAAAGCCTATTCTGCCTTCAAGCAGTCCTAATTGACAGGCCTTCTTTAAACTTGTGCCAAAAATCCAGCCCCACAACCTTAGCTTCAATGACACTATCCCTCCCCAACAGATCTTACACAGCTAGCCTATCCAGTGACTACAAATGCAAACACCTAAAAGGCCAAGGAAGCTGTTAAGGGTGTTAGCAGAGTGGAGCAAATTCAGGTGAATTTAGATAAATGGAACCATATAAGGACATAGATGGTGGTGAACCAGAGGCACATAATTGTTTCCAGGAAGTTGAAGCCACAGTTGCCATAGCCTCCAATTTATCAAAAGAATTGATTTTTAAGATTGTCACAATTTTTAAGTATTGTCCATTAATTTAAAAAAACACTTTAAATACTAGGTAGCCAGGCCTAGCTTTCACAGATTAAATATCCTCAGTACTTCAACTACTTCCCTAAGTCTCAAATGTCTTCTGTTGGGCTAGAGTGGTGGCTCAGCAGTTAACGGCGCTTGCCTTGCATGCGCGAGTACGCAGGTTCAAACCCCAGCACCACATACACAGTGACGTGTCCGAGCAACGAAAATCCATGAAAAACTAAATAAAATTGATTCTGTCTTTCTCTCTGTCTCACTGTCCTTGTCTTAAAAAAAAAAAAGATAAAAAATATAGATTTAAAAAAAAGTATTTTGTCTATAAGATTGTCTGCTGAGACCTAATTAACAATAGAAAAGTGGGGTGATTACCTCACTCATTCTAGATGCTGTCTTCTAGTAATAAAATCTAAGGTGTCTGACAGATTTCATAGTGGTACATCACATTGCACACACTAGGTCTTCCGTTTTAGGGAGGAGAACTGGGGATTGAACCCAGGGCCTTGAACACGCTAGGCAAGTGCTCTACTACTGAGCTATACCCCCAGACCCTTCACTATGCTTTCTTTTTAATTTTTATTTTCTGTTTTTAATGAGAGAAAGAATCAATTTTACTTATTTTTTCATCTAGCCTTGTTTCTCCAACACTTAGCTGTGTATGTGGTGCTGAGGTTTGAAATTGAGTCCTTGGGCGTGCCAGGTAAGTGCTTCAACCACTGAGCTACTGCTGCAGTCCCTCACTATGTATTCTTAACACTTGTTGCTGCTAAGCCACATTTCCCTTATCAAAAAGTTCTGCAATTATGTTTTTTGGGACCTAAATATAATGCTTTGAAGTTATTATTATTAATTACCTCATTGGTTTTTGTCAAAATCTTTTTCAATTGAGACTGTAATCAAGTGTATTTCCTGTGTCTCCCATATAAAAAAAGACTATCCTCTCTGTTCATCCAAGTCACTGATAAAAAATATCAGGGACAAGAGCAGACCATGGGGCTAAAAAACACAATCTCATTAATCCATTTGATGTAATTAGTGAACAAGAAATGAATTCACTCTTGTTTTTTTTTTTAAGAGAAAATCGATTTTATTCAGTTTTTCTTGTGGCTTTCGTTGTTCTGACACTGTGGAGTACACGGTGCTGGGGTTCAAATCTGCATACTCACGCATGCCATGCAAGCACTGTAACAGCTGAGCCACTTCTCTAGCCCCACCTTATTGTTCTTAATTCTAGTCTATATTTTTTCCTATTTTTTTTTAATTTAAAGAGAGAGGGACAGTGAAAGAGAAAGACAGAATCAATTTTATTTAGTTTTTCATTGGCCTTTGTGGCTTCCACACTTCGGTGTATACGTGGTGCTGGGGTTCAAACTCATGGACTCACCCATGCAAAGCAAGCACTGTAATTAATAACCATGAGTTGATACTTAAAATTGAGAGATAGACAAAAACTTATTATTCTACTATTTCTACCTTTTTCTCAGTTTTCCATTAAATATTTTCTTCATGATTATTATAAATAATGTGAAAAAGTATGGGTATTAAGAGAATATATAACAGTGAGGACCTAATTTAATCTAATGAATCTGAGATTTCTCTGAGGAAATGAAATTTAAGTTTAAAGAATAAGTAGGATTAAAAGAGGAACACAAGAGGATAAAATCTTCTAGGCAGAGAAAACAGCGTATAAAATTACCCTGAAGCAGGAAAGAACAGATATGTTCAAGGAACTGAAAGTAACCCAGTGTGACTGTCATACAGAAGGTAAATGAAAGTTGCTTGGTTTAAAATGAAGTAGTCAAGGAGACAGATACCGTATCACTAAGATCATGTGAAATTTTTTCTTTCTTTCTTTTTTTTTTTTTTTGGAGAGAGAAGGACAGTGAGAGAGAGAGAAAGAGACAGAGAGCATCAATTTTTATTGAGTTTTTCACATGGCCTTCGTTGCTCAGACACTTAGTTGTGTACGTGGGTGCTGGGATTTTAACCCGTGTACTTACACATGCCAGGCAAGTGCCTTAACTGCCAAGCCACCACTCCAGCCCCCAATGTGAAAATTTTTGATTTTTAACCACAAGAACAATAAAAAGTCACTGAATAATTGTAGTAACCTGATCAGATTACACACTGTATGTGTATATATCTTGTAGACAAACCTAGGAAATCATTCAAAGATATATACATATATATAATCACTATGTATATTATTTTGAAACTAAACTATATAATATATATTTATTTTTAATGGGAGAATAAAGTTTTAAAGAATGTTAATCTGGAGCCAGGCACAGCAGCATATGTCTGTAATCCCAGTGATATGGGAGGCTGAAACATGAGGATCATAAGTCGAAGGCCAGCCTCAGCAATTTAGTGAGACCACAGCAACTTAGTGAGTCCCTATTTCAAAATAAAAAATAAAAAAGGATTAGAGATGTAGTTTAGTGGCAAAACAGCCCTGGATTCAGTCCCTAATAGTCTCCCCACCAAAAAAAAAAAAATGTTAAGGGGAGAGAGAGAACAGGGTAATGAAGGAAAAGGTTTAGAAATACATATTTTATGCAAATAAATTTCTTAATTATAAAATAAAATTTATTTTAAAAAATAAACTTCCAAAAATTAAGCAAAATAAACTTAGCTGTGTATTGAGTATATAGTATAATCACACAGAAAAGAATGTTTTTTGAGTGTTTTAAAGCACAATACTTTTTGACAGTACATCATTAACATAACAATAAAGAAAACAATTACAAAAAATAAATTTCAGATTATTCTCAGTAATCATTTTGTTGGTGGTAGTGTTAGTATTGTTACATTGACACTACTAGAGGTGTGTTATGATACAAAGCAAATGTGTTATTATGTTGGTGTTATGCCAGTGAGAATTAAGAGTTTGGGGCATGGGAGAAATATATATAGAAATATATACACATGGGGGCTGGAGCGGTGGCTCAGCGGTTTCGGTGCTTGCCTGGCAAGCACAAGGACCTGGGTTCAAACCCCAGCACCACATACACAACTGAGTGTTGGAGCAACTAAGGTATGTGAAAAACTAAATAAAGTTGTTTCTCTCTCTGTCTCTCTCACTGTCCCTCTCTCTTTAAAAATAAATAAATAAATAAATAAATAAAAGTTTATGTCCTAAATTTAAATTGAAAATATCAGTAGAGTCTCATGGTATCTTTTATCTTCTTTTAAAAGGGGGCTATTGAAATTTTCTGGCCTGAGTCGGAAAATCTTCCAAAAAGAAAATAGGAAAAGAGGAGGGGAGGAAGAAGGGAGAAATGGGGGAGGAGGAGGGGAAGGAAAAGGGTAAGCAAAAGAAGAAAGAAAAGAAAAAGAGCAAACCCTTTAGTAGTGAGTATCTCTAGTGCCCAGATTATGGTCTCTGAATTTCATGAGAAGCAATATCTCCTGAAAGTAATGACTGATTCCAGGTCCAGAGTAGAAGATGTTCAAGATGAGCCTGCAATTTATTGTTCTACTAGAAATCAAGGAAACTATCAAAGACTAATAAGGTCAGATAAAAAGGACTCAGGAGTCAACCTGAAAAGGATGATTAGGGTCAGAAATGGAACAATTTGAGTTTCAATAAGAATGACAGCATAAGGATTAAAATGCATCCCATATTTCAAATTTATGAGTTCATGGTGATAACAAAAATAATTTAAAGATTAAAAATAAGTCATTGGTTATCTTTATGATATACTAGGGAACTAACTCACATTAGGGAACATGTTTGTTTTGTTTTTAAGAGAGAGAAAAAGGGACTGGAGTGGTGGCTCAGCAGTTATGGTGTTTACCTGGCATGTGTGAGGATGTGGGTTTGAAACCCAGCACAAATAATTAATGAGTAATTTTTCTTTTTTTATTCACTAGTAAATTATGTTTTCTCTGTTTTAAAATTGTCATTTCGGGTTAGAGCACTGGCTTAGCAGTAACAGCACTTGCCTGGCATGCATGAGGATGCGGGTTCATACCCCAGCACCATGTATACAACTAAGTGCTGGAGCAACAAAAGCCACATGAAAAACTAAATAAAAGATTGATTTCCTTTTTCTCTCTCTCTGTCCCTCTCTCTCTTTAAAAATAAGTAAATAAATAAATAAATAAAATCATCATTTCATCTGCTTGACTTCTTTTTCTGTAGCTAAAATTTCTATTTTTCCCTTAAAAAATGAAATGACATTCTTTTATAAATTATTCTGATTCTTTTTGTTAACTTGTTTCGAGGAAATCCATATGTTCAATGTTTGCTCACAATATGACCCATACCAAATGGTTATTTAAAAACATATTTTTAGTTTTGATGGACACAACACTTTTATTTTATTTATTTACTTTTATGCAGTGCTGAGGATTGAACCAGTGCCTCACATGTACTGGGCAAAGGCCTTACCACTAAACTAAGAGCCAGCCCCCCAAATGGCTATTTAATTCAAATATCTGAGCAGTAAACTGAGACAATCTTTCTGGAGAAAATTATCATCCAATAGCTGAGGCCACTGAGTAGTTGAAGAGCTAACCACATATCCTGAGCTTCCCATTTTGATGGGAGGGGAGGACAACCAATAACTGGATTTGCAGGGCTACCAGACATCACTAGGCCCAAACCATTGTTTATGCTTGTTACTGCCACAAATACAGTAAGATATTCAATGTTAAATCTCATGTTCCAAATAATTTATGGGCTGTTCTTACTGGAAGTTCACATGGAATTCCAAGATTTCCACAAATCTTCTTGATTTCTTTTCACAGTGACAGAGATATGAGGTTGAGTACATCAATATTACAACCCTGCATAACTTTCTGATTTCCGAAGCAACTGTATTCTCCCGGAAACCCGCAAAAGTTTTTCTTTACCATCTGGAGTGCTTCAGTAGTTCTTCTTTAAGGTCACTATGAGTCTGTCTTTCTGCTGATTTCTGATGACCAGAGTCACCAGGAATCATTAGCAATAACATCAGCAAGAACAATTCCTTGGTGCTCGAATCAACACCAAATACAATCTTCATATGAACATCCTACAGTTTTGGGACAACCAAGAGTTCTACAATATTTTAAAAACTGCTGTGTAGCATGATTCATAATATATACTTCAGTTTGTCCTACAAATCCAGCAAAGCAAAATTTTGTAGCAATTAGCTGTTCCTCAGATTACTGTGGATCATTACTGGCATCATCCTTGAAAAACGTTCCACATTAGACGGGTAAAACTTGATGCCAGGATTTCTTTGGATAAAAACAACCAGTTGCTATTCTGCAAATCTATTCAATTGGAATCATTTCACACTGTGGTATAATGAAAGATGTTACTCTACATTTTCAGGTGAAAACAATTTTGACACCTATTTTCTGTAACAACTTAAAAAATACAACTGATAATTTTATGGGAGATTGCAGCTTTTTCTTCCAGATGATTCTGGATGCATTTCCTGCTGTAATCTGGTCCTTGAACTCCAGGAGGACTATCTAACAATTTCATATACTTCTTTTCTTCCCTTCATAGTTTTTGTTTTGTTTTAACCAGTGGTCAGTACCTTACCTGTCACCTTTATCCTGAATGGGCAGGAGACAGTGGCTGCACTGGGAAAGAGAGACTGAGAGACTGATGAATAATTTTTCTTACAGACATCTTATTACTAATAAGTGAAGAGGAATTTATACAATTGGAACATCATCATTTGCAACTGTTAATGAATCAATGGATCTAGATAATTACCAATTATCACAAAATCTAGTCTGTGAGATACTCTACATGATAACCTATATTCTTCAAAAAAATAAATTGAAAGAAAACTAGGTGGTGAAGGACGCAGGGTGTCACACCCTATAGATTAAAAGGATAAAGAGACATATTAATCATTTGTAATGTATGCATCCTACTTGGATTCTAACTGAATGTATTTTTTTTAAAAAGTCATGAAACTAACATGAGTTAAATCCAGATAAGATGTAATGCTTTATAATCTAATACCTTTTTTTAGAGTTATAAAGGGAAAGGGAAGGGAGGGATAAGGGAGGGTAATTGGGGGGGGCACTCCTGGGGATAATTGCAATATCCAGAATATTTACACATTTTATATTATTTTGTTAAAATCTTGTAAGGTTGTTCAAAAAAAAAAAAAGTCATGAAACTGTCAAGGGTCGAATATTTTCCCTCATTTGTGGAGGCTAGAGCTAAACCCAGGTTTGGGTGAAAGGTAGTCAAATTCATATTTGACCCACCAAGGGCATAGCAACACTTAAATCTAGGAGAACCATAGACACGTAGGGAGGGAGAAGGGAGGGAACAGGGAGAGAATATAGAGAGAGATCTAGGGAAACAATTAACAATGTAGCTTACTCTTTACACCCCTGAAAAGTCAAATAATTTTTATGCAATCATTTAATTTTGGAAAATTCACAATCTTATATACACATATATAGAAAGAGACATTTACATTTGTTATAGGAGCATAATACAGAAGAATCAAGAGACTGGGCGATGTGGGGGTAACTGGTTTAGATCAAATGCATATCATATTGTTACTTTATATGTATTGATGATTGTATAACAACTCAACTGCTTAATTTAAAAAAAGTTATGAAACCATTAGGAAAATTTAACCATTAGCTGGGTATTTGATTATATTATTATGTTTTTTTAAGAGAGACGGACAGGGACTAGAGCAGTAGCTCCGCGGTTACAGTGCTTGCCTGGCATGCGCAAGTATGGGCTGGAACCCCAGCATCACATACACAGCAAAGTGTTGGAGTAACAAAGGCCACATGAAAAACTGAGTAAAATTGATTCTCTCTCTCTCTCTCTCTCTCTCTCTCTCTCTCTCTGTCCCTCTCTCTCTGAAAAAAAAAAAAAGTGAGAGGGACGGTGAGAGACAGAAAGAATCAACTTTATTTAGTTTTTCATGTGGCTTTTACTGCTCCAACACTTTGTTGTGTACGTGGTGCTAGGGTTCCAACCAGCGTACTTGTGCATGCCAGACAAGCGCTGTAACCAGAGTCACCACTCCTGCCCTGATTATATTCTTTTAAGTGTTAATGACATGCTATATATTTTTAAAGACTGCTTTTTAGAGAAATATTTGAAATATATGAAATCATATGGTTTCTGGGGTTTGCTTCACAATAAATGAAGGGGCAATGAGAGGAGGCAGAAGTGAAACAGGATTGTTTTTGAGATAATAGGTTCATTGGGGCTTATACTATTCTCTCTGCTTTTGTATGTATTTGAAATTTTCCATAATAAAGAGGAGTTTACAAAGTCCATTAGCCATTTTTTGTGAATGGATTTGAGAGGGAGAAAAAGATTTCCTCAAGGCCTTGGGTTTAATCCCCAGCACTCTGCATGTGTGTGTGTGTGTGTGTGTGTGTGAGAGAGAGAGAGAGAGAGAGAGAGAGAGAGAGAAAGAAAGAAAGAAATAGAGAGAGAGAGACTAGCTAGAAGACTATTATGATATTCTAGACAAAAGGAAAGTCATACTGCTTGGATTTCTCCTAGAGATGAGGAAATATATGAGCTTTCCAATTGAAACTGCTAAATGCCAAACAGGATGAGACACAAACTCCTGTAACACCAAGGAAAAGAGGAGAAAAGGAAAAATATTCTGCCTATAAAACAGCAAGAATCAGGCTGAAGTCAGACTTCCTTTTTTTCTTTTTTTGAGAGAGGGACAGTGAGAGTGAGAGAAAGAAACAATTTTATTTGGTTTTTCATGTGGCTTTTGTTGCTCCGACACTTCGTTGTGTACATGATGCTGGGATTCAAACCCGTATCCTCGTGCATGCCAGGCTAGCACCATGATTTCCGAGCCACTCCATGCTCCAGCCCCGAAGTCAGACTTCTTGTGAGCAATCTGGATGTCAGAAGACAGTAGAATTCTCAAAGAAAATTCAAAATCTAGAATTTATATATCCAACAAAATTATCATTCAACAATATAAGGGGAAACGAGAACTATTTTCACATATTCAAGAATTTAGAAAGCTAACAACATCAGATTACTGGGGCTGTAGCAGTGGTTCAGAGGTTACAGTGCTTGGCTGGCATGCATAGGGTCATGGGTCTGAACCCCAGCACCATGTACACAACGAAGTATCGGAGCAACAAAGGCCAAATGAAAAACTAAATGAAATTGATTCTTTCTCTCTCTCTTTCTCTCACTGTCCCTCTCTCTTTAAAAAAAAAATGAATTACTTAAATTCAGTTTAACTAAAAGAAAAACAGACATGGATATACAAAACAATGGTGAGCAAGAAACAACACAGACATTTAAAAAAAAACAGGAAGTTTGTGCTTTAGATTTTATTTTTTAAATTATAATTTAAAACTTAAAATTCCCAGATGAATCTAGTATTGGAGTAGAAGAGTGAGAAAAGTGAAGTAAAGCTTGCTTAGACTATTATCTTGTTAAGGGATGAATAGAAATAATTATTAACCCTGGATTTCAATGGGAAAAATAGGTAATATGTGTTATAGTGACCATTATAAGACAAGAAATAGAAAGTTCAACCTCCAAGTCATTAAAAGAAAAAAACAATTGAACACATCCCAATAAGAGAGAAAACAGAAAAAGGTGAAAGAAAGGGGGGGAGAGAGAGAGAGAGAGAGAGAGAGAGGGAGGGAGAAATGAAGAAACAAGATAGCTTCAAATAAATGAAAATTTAAGGGTAGGGATGTGGCTAAAAGCATGAGATCCTGGGTTCAATTCCCAGTACTACAAAAATAAATAGAAAATATCCAATTAGTAATAGCAACAATACAAATGGATTAATTTCTATTCAAAGGACATTAGGGTGAGTAATTTGAATCTGGCTATATTCTATAGGAGATACACCTAAAATAAAATCAGGTAAAAGGTTGAAGAGAAGGAATATAAATGATAACTAAAGTTAACATGGAACCTTAGATTGGATGTCTGATAGAAGAAAAAGCATTTCTTTTGCTTAAAAAAAAAAAAAAAATAGCGGAAGGGCTGGGGATGTAGCTCAGAGGTAGAGCCCTTGCCTACCATCAGCAGAGCCCTGGGTTCAATCCCCAGTAAAACCCCCCTCCCACACACACAACTTTAGTGGATATATTGACAAGTCTTTTAAAAATGCATAGATTAGAAAATAGTTTCGGGGGCTGGAGTGGCGGCTCATCGATTGAGGCACTTACCCACCATGCTCGAGTGCATAAGTTGGAACCTCAGCACCACATACAGGAACTTGGAGCAACGAGAGCCACATGGAAAATTAAATGAAAGCTATTTCTCTCTTTCTCTCTCCCTGTCCTTCTCTCTTAAAAAGAAAAGAATTTTGTGTCAATATTAATTTTCTGATTCTGATATTATACTCTTTGTCCTTATTTTATCAAATAGAATCAGACTTATTCAGGAATAACAATGCACTATGTCCACAACTTAGCAATGATAAAATGCTAATATTTGAGGAATGTGGTAAAGAGTATATGAGAATTCTCTGTACTATTTTATAATTTATCTGTAAGTCTGAGATTATTTCAAAACCACCAAAATGGTGGTTTGAAAAATAAACATGAGGAGCAGAGAAGACAGGTGAAATGAAATCCTATATATAAAATAATTAGGTTTCCTAGAGGCCCTTAATTAAATCAACCATCAAATCATTACCAGATCACTGGTAGAAGTTTCTAAAGCTTCCCAATGATATAGAGACAAAACAGTTCAGTGGTAAGTCCTAGAAATTAACCTTATTTGTAAAAAGATAATAAATCCTCAAGAACATCAAGATTAATGATTCAGAAAGTTAATCTGATTTAAGTACTAAATAATTAATTCTAATTTACTTTTTCTGTGCCATTGACTGTTAACCAAAACTAAAGTAAGCCTTACCCAGAAAACAGAAAAATACTTCAAACATAAAAAGGAAAAAAGAAAAAAAAATTTTAGAAGAAACACCCACCAGTGCCACCTTTATAAAACAAAGTAGAAGCAAAAATGGATGGTTTCAAGATTTTAAAACTGTTGGCTAACTAACAAAGCTAATGCACAAGAGAAGTGAAGGTGAATAGAGTGCTACTGTCATTACCTTTGAAGGCTGAAAGACAGACTATAAAAGCACAGTTTTAAAAGTATTAGTATGGGGGGCTGGAGCGGTGGCTTGGGGGTTACAGCGCTTGCCTGGCATGCTCCAGGAGCAAGTTCAAACCACAGCACTATGTACACAGCAAAGTGTCAGAGCAGTGAAGGCCAAAAAAAAAAAAAAAAGTACTAGTATGGGGGCTGGAGCACTGGCTCAGCAATTACGGTGCTTGCCAATCGTGCGCGAGTTTGTGAGTTCAAACCCCAGCAGCACGTACACAACGAAGTCTCAGAGCAAAGAAGGCCACATGAAAAACTAAATAAAAATTCTTTCTCTCTCTCACTGTTCCTCTCTCTTAAAAAAAACAAAAAACAAAAAAACAAAAAGTATTAGTATGGGGGCTGGAGTGGTGGCTCTGCGGTTATGGTGCTTGCTTGGCATGCATGAGGATGCAGGTTCCAACCCCAGCACCACCCAGCACCTTGTACACAACAAAGTGTCAGAGCAAGAAAAGCCACATGAAAAACTAAATAAAATTGATTCTGTCTTGCTCTCTCTCACTGTCCCTCTCTCTCTTAAAAAAATATATATTAGTATGGAGAATTTAGAAAACGCAATAACAAATTTAATTCTATAACTGTATACAGAATCTGTTACCAGCAGATCTGCAGTGTTCACAAAAATTTCTTCTTTATTAGGCCAGGCTACTTTCTCTAACTGTAGGGTAATAGATTGGAAATGAACAACAAAAGATTAAAGAAAAAAGAAATTTGTCCATTTGAAAAAATGTTTAAGCTCTCTGAAGTAACCATTGAGAAGTTAAAAATCATTAAGAATATGGGGTTGGGGATTTAGCTCAGTGGCCGAGGGCTTGCCTAGCACGCGCAAGGCCCCGAGTTTGGTCCTCAGCCCTGAAAAAAAATAATAATAATATTAAAAGTTATTTTGAGTACCAGACATAGTGGTGCACACCTATAATCCAAGCAACTTGGAAGGCTGAAGTAGTATGATCACAATGTAATTTAGTGAGGCCCTAAGCAGCTTAGTGCGACCTTGTCTCAAAATAAAAAATAAAAAGGACTGGGAATATGGCTCAGTGGTTAAGTACCCCTCGGTTCATTCCCTAGTGCCCTCCCACAAAAAAATCATTTTGAAATGAATGAGAAAACTACAGAATACATAGAACACCAAAGAATATACCCAAAATAATACATAAGATACAATTACAATAAAAGTGTGTAAGCAAGCTGTCATTAACATGGACCAAACACATTTGTATTTTTCCACAATGTCAGAATATATTGGAATAGCAACAAATTCAGTTTACACCACTTTAATTGGTGGTAGTTCACGTATACTTATGGATCGCCTGGTAGTCATAAGTCAGGCAATCACAGGTTATTTATTCCAGTCTTAATTTCAAATATCCATAACACTCAAGTCATAACTTTATATAATCTTACAGACATATATACATATGTGTATATGTGTATATGTATTCATGTTATAGAAGGACTGAGAAAAGATTAAGGCAGGGGCTGGAGAGGTGGCCTGGGGGTAGAGCACTTGCCAGGCATGTGCAAGGACCTGGGTTTGATCCTCAGCACCACAAAACTAAGTAGAGTAAAAAGAAAAAACAAATTAAAAAAAATTAACCCTCTCTCTTAAAAAAGAAAGAAAGAAAAGCAAGGGTTACAGCAGACAGAGGGGATCAGAAGACTAGTGATAACAAAGGCAAAGAGCAAATTTGTAGGCAGACACTGTACGTGGTCAGGTTAAGATTAAGAACTAGGGCACAGAGATGTCAAACTCACAGAAACTTTCTCTATGTCAAGGTGTGGCAGAGGGCAGTTTCAGAGTGTCAGCTTGAGATGCCAGCTTGGAGTGGACCATGTGTGGTTGTCACAGGCATCAGAAACCATACTCCACTGAAGCCTGATGGGACAGAAAATTGGAGGTTTGTCACAGTGGGGATTTTCCTGGGCAAGGCTCATAACCAGGGGACAGGGGACAGGGTACTTCTATGCCTCCTTTTATGGGCCTCAAATGAAAGGGTTGCTTCATTTGGTGGTCTGATGTGTCTGATAAGCTCATAGGCTTGGTTTTTCAAATGAGTTTGATACACCCATACATCCATGTGCTTCTGATTAATTTAAATTCACAGATAGTCATTTTTATTAGCATGATTAATTTTGCATACAATTCAGAAAGCTAGAAAATAGATCGTGGGGGGCTGGAGCAGTGGCTCAGTGATTCCAGCACTTGCCTGGCATGTTCGAGGATTCGGGTTCAAAACCAGCACCATGTACATAAAGAAGTGTTGGAGCAATGAAAGCCATATGAAAAACTAAATAAAATT
>PVKS010005720.1:0-56391 GCA_004027875.1 Aplodontia rufa
TAACCCAGAGATCTAAGGGTCGATTGTCTCCACTCATAGGTGGAGGTGGGGACTAGACCCTGGACAGTGAGAAAGATGGTCTAGTAACATGAGTTAAATCCAGATAAGATGTAATGCTTTATAATCTAATACTTTTTTTTAGAGTTATAAAGGGAAAGGGAAGGGAGGGATAAGGGAGGGTAATTGGGGGGGCACTCCTAGGGATAATTACAATATCCAGAATATTTACACATTTTATATTATTTTGTTAAAATCTTGTAAGGTTGTTCAAAAATAAATATTTACTGGTGCAGAGAAAGCAATAAATTAATACCAAACTAATACTGAAATGCATTCTTTTTGACATCATTTTATTTAATGCATAGTATCCAGAGATCTGCAACTGAGGTAATAACACTGAATTGTTGAATAATATGAGATAACTTGGCTTTAATGATTGATTCACACACATTTAGTCTTTCTTGGTTTTCTTGATTGACAAGACCTTGCTTGTTTTTTGGTCACTGATCTTTTCTTTATTATTTTTCTTGTTTCTTTTTATTTCATTTATTTTCTACCTTAGGAATACTTTCAAACATATGAATTTCTCCTTTATTCTATTATTGCTGTGCCTAACATCATTACCATGTGATATGTTATTTAATTCAAAACATTTTCTAATTTTTTAGGATTTTTAACCTTTACATGGCAGTCTTAAGAAAGTTCAAATGTAATATTGGAATGTATGAGATTTTTATAGTTGTCTTTTTGAAACAACTTTTCTGTTGCTTAATTTATGCATAGTATTAGAACATAGCAGAGATTGATTTATATGCTTGAGATTTTAAAAAACTGCTTTATTTGTATATTTCGGATCACATTTGTATAATGGCAAGTCAGCAACTATAAATTTCTGTGACTGTGCTCATCTCTAACATCACTTTTTACTGCCTCCAAATTGCTGCTTTTAATTTTCTATATGATGGAAAATCAGATAAGCAAGCACTTCCTTTTCTTTCTTTCTTTCTTTTGTTCTTATTTGATGGCATCTAAAATAAGAGTATAGTAAGATCTGAAGGACACTTCTCTGGCTTTTGGTCCACAATCTATGTCACATTTATTTCTGTTGATGCCACTAAGCAGTATGTGTTTGTTTATTTTCAGGTGCATGACTCTGTTGATCAGATTAGTTGAGGTTTATGAAATTTATACTCAGTGTGCCCTACATGGCAGGCACTGACCCTGAGCTGCATTTATAAATGTGAATAAGACAGTATTCACTCTCCAGGTCCTTTGAGTTCAGTAATGGAGAAAGTCCTACACACACACACACACACACACACACACACACACAAACATGCACACAATGTCAATAGACCACAAGGTCTATGAAAGAGGCTCACGCAGGAATGTTTGAGAACTCAGAGCTAGGCACCAAGCTCAGACTTGGGTGTGTGAGAATGGGGAGATAGGTAGAGGGTAAGTAAGAAAAGTAATTGGATATATGTGATACTTGCATTTGCTTGTAAAGAATTAGGAGATGTTAAAGAAAAAATGAACTGCATTCTAAACAGAGGGAAAACATCAAACACACGGTAGCAAGCAAAGCAACAGAAGAATGCATGTGGGCTGCTAGAAGCAGCAGTAAAATGCATATTAAGAGAGTAGAACTTCATGGAAGTGATCACTGCTTTGAGTTTTGATTTGTACTCAAACTGTTTGATATAAAAATAAAAAGGAAAGACAGCTAATGGACAACATCACTGTAATATTTAATTTTATAGCAGAAAACAAAACAACAACCCCACCCCACACACATAAACCTAAGAATTTCCTGTCATTAGTTCACTCAATCTCAACACTCTCTAAATATTTAGTAAAAATAATTGAAAAGAATAATGACCCCGTGCACCTCTTACATTTATGTTTTTAAGCTGATGGAAAAGCAGATGAACAATCACAGATACACACAATCCTCATTCTGTCCAACTGATGGTTTAAATACAAATGGAATTGTTCTTGACATTTCTGCCAATGTCCTGTTTTGTAATGGTTCATGAATTTGCTGAATTCATATGGACAGCGCTGATATATTTGTGCTGTTGATTACAGAATAGCATTTAAGTTATACTGTTTGAAATGTTGGAGAGTGTGGGCTAATTGTTAATGGTGAATTTGAAAGTAATGTTTCATAATTTGGAATAGCATTTTATTTGTCATGTAGAGGCCAATGGACTTAAAGAAAATGTGACCTCCGTGTTCTTTTGGTTTATCTTGCTCTGTCCATTTCTACCATGGATTAAAGTCTGGGACATACACCATTCCCCTGAAGCAGTCTTAGACCATAGGAGCTTTTCTGTTTGTTCATTCAACACTTGGTATTATTTCTCAGTGAATGCTTCTATTATCCAAAGACTCTAGTTACTGAATTTCCTGCAGTGATGTGTATGTATATATGATATAAATGAGATCATCTAGCTATTATCTATCTATAGCTATCTAACATCTATCTGTCACATCTATTGAATCTATCTGTTAGTGACGGTAAGAGTCATAAATGTTGATGTACTTGGGGTATCTGGGCAGTGATTATCTCTATGGGCCAAATTGGTAGTAGAATGTGACAGTTACAGTGGCATAAATGATTAGAATATGAATATTGATGGTTATGAGTCTGCCTGAGAAGCTTCAAGACTGACAACTCAATCTCATTTTCTCTGAGCTTGGATATTAGTGCTCACATACAAATGAATATTATAATATTACTTAAGATTGTGGGTGGGTGAACTCTCCTAGTGGATTCTGTGTGGGATTTAACAATGCCGATACCGTTACTGCCGTGATTGTCAAGAGGACTGCAAATGTTAGTCCACTTACATACCTTGACGTGGGCTGAGATGGTGTAGCTCTAATATTCCATGTGTGCTGCTGTCCAATAACGGTTTGCATCTCCTAGTGCCAAGACTATTTATGGGGAAATATTTTCATCCTTTTTTTGACGTGCACTTTGTAAAGCACATATTAGGTCTTTCTGATTCCTTTTTCTTCTGCATTTTCAATGGTTTGTTTTAAATATGAGTATGGCCTTCCCATAATTCTGCATTCTCTTTGATTTTGATTGAAACATGCTCAAGGTGGTTTCAGTGGGAAAATTCGGCATTCTTACAATTCTCTTTTCAACAGACCATTAAATTTTTTTATATGTATTCTGCTGCTTTAGGGTTAAATGGTAAATGAAGTTCCCATTCCACACCCCTTTCATCACTTAAATGTTGTGCTTCCTGTGCTGTGAAGTGGGTTCCCAGATCCCTTTTTATTATCGTAGGGGAATTGCAGGCTGCATTCAATAGCATTAACTCGCTGGTTATAAAATCTTCTGGTGTTTGACTGCTGTTTATGCTACACCTAATTCTGGATTGAAGTCTCCCATTGTTACTGCATATTTTTGTGTCTATTGGCATCATAATGGCCCTATAAAATCTATCAGCATAATAAAGTTAAATCTGTCTGGCTTGTGTGTGTTTGTTGGCATTCTGAAGTTTGCATTTCTCACATCCCCCTATTGCCCTTTGTATTTCATGCCATGTTGCTTTCCGATTCCTCTCTGTCCACACATTTGTATAGCACATGAGCGTCCATGTGCTTTCGAATGCATGGATAGATAATGCTGTTTTGTGTATCCTTTTGCAAGTGGGTTTTTCTCAACAGCTCTCATGATCTGAACATCTCACTTCTGAACAGTTCGGCATAGTCTCACACATGTGCTTTCAGTGGACGTCTCATACCTGAACTGTAGCATCACCCATTTCTCCCCTTCCCTGCTTATTTTTAATATTTGGCACCTTGGGTTTTTCCCACATGTCATCTGCATTCTTAACCATTTCTAATTTTGATATTTTATCATTTGCCCTTATACTTTGTATCAGTTGTTGTATTTAATTATTTCCTTATAATCCTTCTGATGTGCTAATATATGTGGAACCCTGATGCTTATTAATTAATTTATTTTTGTGAGGCTTTTTGTAATTTTTTCCAACATGGCCACAACCATAGGTCCTTGTCATTTATTTTAGTCATACATAGGGTGTCCATTTGTGTGAACACAGCTTTTTAATTTGTCCTGGAATTTCAGCACTGATACTTTCCACTTCATTTTCTTCTGAGTCACAGAGGTTGATTCATCTGTAAATCAGGTAATGCAGAGGAACCCATTTCCTATATTGGCATGGATTTGTTCTGAGAGAAGAACAAGTGCCCTCACAACAAATTCTAGAAAGTATGTCTCCATCTAGTATGCATGGTAGTTGGCCATTAAAGCCTGAATCCCTATTTTATATGTATCATTTCCAGGTAACAAGTTTTTGATCAGTTTGGTAACTTCCCATTCATCAATATTTAACTTTATCTAGTGCAGCAAAGATATCATGCATCTGACAGCAATAGGTATCTTATCAGTCAGAAGCTCTGTATTTAATAAAGCCTTATAAGTTAGCAAAATATATTTTTCAAAAAGTGTATATTTAATTAGTGCATATAGGAATTTAGTAGTTCAGAATCCTACCAAAACAAAATAATGTGGTGTTGTCTTCTTGGTCTATAACGCCATGGCCATAATCTTTGACATCATGATTTCTAGTCTTAATTGTGCATGAAGTGTTGGGTAATGCCATTTTTGAAGGGCATAGGCATAATAAATTAATATTTATAGTGCCTGTTCTTTTTCTGAATCCCATGTGAAGTTCTGTGGTTTTCTTGTGATTTTATACATAGTTCTTAACATAATATTTTGAAAAGGGATATGTTGTCTCCATTAACCTAACAGTCCTATCAACTTCTATGCTTCTTGTTTAGGTGCAGGTGTCCCTGTTGCTGTAATATTGTTTGTCCCTGTTTTTGCACCTGTCTGCTATCTGATGACCATATAAATCTAAGAAATGTATAATTAGTGTCAGGTACTATTTTTTTTCCACATTTATATTTGACACTCTGTTTCTGAACTGTTCTATGGAATTTCTTCTGATCCAAATATTTCTTTATCATTATTATATTATTTACATAGGATATTATCAGTGAGTCATGATTTTCTTGATTAAGTTGATAGCTGATAGCATAATGTTGAACAAGTATTACCAGACTACCAGACTATTTAACTATTCTTGTGGAAGTCCTATAAATTGGTGCGGTATGCATTCCCATGTACATTCATGGACTTCTTTGCCTACAGATATGTAAAAAAATCATATCTGAAGAGTATATTGTTACATATGATTTTCCATTATATCATCTACATCTGGTAATGCATCTTTGAGTTTAAAATATATATTGTTCAGTCAAGTATATAATTTACAATTTTTTTGAGAGAGGGATAGTGAAAGAGAGAAAGAGAGAATTAATTTTACTTAGTTTTCCATGTGGCTTGGTTACTCCAACATTTCATTCTGTAAGTGGTTCTTGGGTTCAAGCCCATGTCCTCGTGCATGCCAAGTGAGTGTGGTATCCACCAAGTCACTGCTCCAGCCCTTGATTAAGTTTTAAAAATGGCTTCACTGATCTATTAAAGTTTTTAGAATTACCTATTATCCTATTATTTTATTTTTCTTAACTCATTCCATAATATTTCTGAATTTTTAAAAATGTCTACCTTTAAATGGATAATTTTTTTTAATATGCTGTTGTTGTTGGTGTGGGCAGCAGGAGAGATGTTAGCTGTGATTTTGCTGTTTTGCACTTCTTAATTTTTATGTGTTTTGCTTTCCACCAGTCTTAACATATTGCAACTATCACCTCCACGTCCACCTCCAGTGAGCAATGGATGGTTTCTTCTATTGTGTTGCTGTCATAGCATTGCATTTTTGCCCTGTTGCATTGGCTTGATTTGTCTTGCCACCCAGTGCTTCTCCTTTGGCAGAGTTATTACTTTTATCAATTATTTTCTTTAAGTCTATCTGTGATCCAGTGTCTATTAGGAAAATGTGTTTGTCTATATTTCCCTAAATTTCTATTGCTATGGTCCCAGGGCATTTATTATTATATTTTTCTTTATATCATCTGCAGATGTACTTCTCCCAAATACTTTACATGGCAGTTTTTTGTCTTTGTGTCTGTTCTGATGAACTTGTAACAGAGTTTTTAACATTACTGCAGGTATCTCTTCTTCTGTTGCTTTTTGCATTAATGGGTTTTCAAGTTCTCTGCTATTGATAATTTTCTTCCTTCCACTTTCCTGCTCTGTGGAGTACCCTGAATCACCAGAGTCCAGTACTATTTTAACATGTTTCCTTTTCTTCGTTGTCTCTTGTCTTTCTTCTTAGAGCTCACATTTTGCCTAAATTTTCCTGTTCACTCAAGTAATTTCTTGGTGTGAACTCACTCTACTGTCCATCTTACGGAGAGTAATTTTACATGTGTGTCCTGAGGTTTGTTTCCCTTCTTTCTTCTACTCTGTATATTTCTTTGGCCAACCATGCCCTCAAGAGAGGAGAATCTGCACTTTGTAGGTAGTTAAACTTCCCAGCTCTCTAATCTTTGCCCCTTAATCTGCATAAAATGGAATTATACCTTTCTTGTAATGTTTTGTTCCAAGGTATAAATTAGGCCTTGGATTGGTAGAGTGAGTTTTTAGTTTTTGCTTATTAGTCATTGGCATGAGTGTCAAATCTTACCTATATTGCCAAATGGCATAATTTTTAAAAAACAATTTTGAATATTTCAAGTTATTTTTCCTGTAGTCTATTTGCTCATATTATTTCTTCTTTAATGCATGGAATCCCTGGACTGGGACAACACCCAGAGGTCTTGGTTCCTTAAACTCTCATCTAACTGCCCATAGTGACTTTTTGCACTTTGCTCATACAACAGCATCCTGTTCACCTGTGGTGCCACAACCATTTCTTAATCTTTCTGAAATTTGCATCTATCATGTTGTGAAGTATAATCTGTGACTTGAGCATTATAGATATTAGTAGCTAATTTTGTAACGGGATAAAAGAATTTGTGATAGACTTGGTCATGACACCAAGGGAGCTGCAACCATTTTAGTGAATTACAATGGATGAAACTGATTGAATTTGTAAATTTATTATTATTCAATAAATCCAGACATTATGGAAAGACACAACTGTCTCCAGTGTATGTTTAAAGCATAGCTCTCTTGTAACATTTGGCATAGTTTGCAGGATTCCAGTACAGGTGTTGTCCCAGTCCGCTGGGTTCTGACCTTAGGAACAGGCTGGGGATGAGAAAGAACACAGGCGGAGATCCAGGTGGATCGGTCTCACTTTATTCAAGTTTCACATCTCTTTTTATAATCTTTCTAAGGGAGTTGCCAGGGGTTATGCAGATTTCAGCCTGTGGTTAGGACATTCCAATCCACCCCGATCTTCTTTTGCACAACAATTAGCAAGCTTAACAAAGCCGACCTAGCAGCCCTTCTTGAAGGAACTTATGCAAATAGTAACAAGATCACTCTAGGGCAGCTGATGAAAAGGAGAGAAGGTCAGACCCCAACAGGGTGTTGGTCTGGATGGTAGAGAAGTTTCAAAGTGTCAGTCTGAGGTGTTTCAGCTGGAAATGGGTTAGGAAGTTATCCTTGTCATTATGTACAGGAGAAATCACATTGAGATGAAGCCTGGGAACAGATTGAGATTCATTGCTGTGGAGATCCTCCTGGGCAGCCATAATGACATGACCACGTGATTGGGTCAGTGTATTGCTGTGTCTAGTCTTGGGCTACTCCCTTTTTTATGGGTCTTAGGTGAGGGAGTTACAACTGGTGAGATTGATAAGCTCCTATGTCTAGTGATTCCAATATGATTTGACATTTCCAAGTATTCACGTGCTCATGACTTAATTTGATATGTTTTTATGAATGAATTATTTATCAATTTGTGACTTATAGTTGAGCTGGGCAGATGGTTATTGTATACTTGTACAAACAAATTGAAAAGATATTCTACCTTGGTATATGTATGCAGAATTGAGTAAATTGCAGCTAAATACTGCTTTATAAAATAGACTAACTCAGGGTTAGGCATGGCATGTAAAGTATTATTCTTTATGTCAGGGAATAACTCTGACAAGAGTACAACATGATCTCCACAATACAAGCTTTATTTTCTATTTTATGTTTTTGTCTCATTAATGTTATACATTTTTCAGTGCCACATTGAGACATGAATTTTCAAATAATTACCTATTTATGTACCTTCTTAAGTACTTCAGAGGCCTATGGATCTAGCTCTCTGAGAGTTTCAGGCACAAATGAAATATTAAACCACTTGTCATCAGGAGTAATAAGAATAAGCATTACAGTCAATGCATGAAACATATTTTATAAATTCAGCTTCTTTATTTTATTTTTAGAGAGAAAGGGACAGTGAGAGAGATGGAGAGAATAAATTTTATTTAGTTTTTCATGTGGCTCTCATTGCTCTAACACTTCATTGCATATGTGGTGCTGAGGTTCAAACCCACATCCTTGCACATGCCATGCAAGGGCTATAAGCACTGAGCCACTACTCCAGCCCCTAAATTCAGCTTATTAATGCTAGAGGAATACTTTAAAGTCCTATAGTAAAAAAACAGCCAGTTAAGAATTTTCATTGATTGTTATAAACATTTATAGTACTCTTAAATGTTCATGGATTTATCTTATTCATATAATCGAATGTAATGTTACAACTCAATTTATTGTTCTATATTGGTTTTATATCACTGCTGCAACATATTAACACAAACAATTGTTAAAACAATAGAGATTTACTTATTTATTTTTTACACTTCTGGAGACCAGAAGTCCAAAATTAGACTTATGGTACTTGAATTAAGATGCTCACAGCTTGTTCCCTCTGGAAACTCCAGGACAAATTCTGTCCCTATGTCCTTCCTCTTCTCATTCATTACATTAGTATTCTTTGGCTTGTGTCTTTATTGTGCCAATGTCTGCCCCTGATATCCGATTGATTTATCCTTTCCAGCTCTAAGGATCCTTTGAGGATCCTTGTGATGACATTAAGTCTACCCAAGGACCTTATGCAGGATGATCTTCCATCTCAGTATCCTTAACCTGGTCACATATACAAAGACCCTTTAGCCATGCAAGATAACCTAATTCTGGGTTCTGAGCATTAGATGATGGACTCTCTGAGTACCCTTATTCAGGTTTTCAAGCTTCCAAATCTGCACTGAGTTCTAGATCCTATGTACATCTTTGTTGCCTAAGCACATGGGGACATCACAATCTACTTGTATGAAATAGAACTTACAGATTTTTGCCAAGTTCATCTCACCCAGTTAGTTTCTAAAACTCTATTTGATTATTGTTTTTGGTTGTTGTTTTTAAATAAGCCTTCACAAATTCATCAAATCCAGAAATATATTGTCCATCTAAGCCTCAATCCTCACATATATTCTGTGATTAAATATCTTCTTTCTTTTCTTCCTTTAAAGTTCCGTTGCTGCTGTGTCTGTTCAGAAATACTAAAAATTGAAGCAACATCATTTTAGGAGAAAAAGAATCAGCAAAATATGAAATGTGTACTTTCTAATAAGGCATTCATTTTTAGAGTCTGACAGTTTAGCACTTTTTTACAAGCACATTAAATTTCATCAGTACTTAAAAGTACTTGTAATGACTCCAACAAACTTTCTTGTCTCTTTTCCCCCACTGTATGTAAACTAAATAACTATTATTAGAGCGTATTGTACAACAAACTATGACTACTTGGAATGAATTCATATATGCATGCAATCTTAAAACACATATATTATAAATAAATTTTATAATCAGGCATATAAAAATACTTAACACTTCGAATTTGTTTTCATTCTGATTGGTACACACCTTTTCCTGGAAGGAAGCTTAAAACAAGGGAAGCTTATTCTTTTGGGCTTTGAAGGCCTGATGTGTGGCATCAGCATCACAGGGCTGATCAAGGTGTTGTGAGGGGTGTGCTCCCTCTGGAAACTCTAGAAGAGAAATTGCATCTGTCTTCTCTGCTTCTGCCTGCTGCCTCCTTTCTTTGACTTGAAAACTCATTGCTCACTCTCTACCTGCATCATAGTATCTCCCTCTTTTCCATGTAAGAAGAGTTTCTCTTAAAAGTGGTTGTGTTTGTGGTACTCTGAAAAACTCACATAATCTATTCATTTAAACATCATCTTAATAATCACACTTGCAAAGACCTTTTTTTTTTTCATATAAGCTCTTGGAAGTAGAGGTTTGTAGATCCTATCCAGCCTATAATTAGTCATCTCCCCAAATAGTTTGATGCTACTTTAACTACCATGCATAAAACAATCCATTACATACAAGGAGGATGGGTAAGTTACACCCAGGTTAATGATGTAACATTAATAGGACTGAATTTTGACACAGAAGACCAGGTGCTAACAAATGTGTGTACCTTGCAATATCATTTAAATTAGCCCTATTCTCATGAATTGCATAGTAGATATACTGAGGAATTATATTTAGGTATTTAAACTTTCTAATTTAGGTTCTGGTTTGCAATATAACAGTATGAATGATTTGTGGAAACCTGTTAGAATTGGGCTCCATAAGGACAGGGACTCAGTGACAAAGGACATTCTGCAGTTTGTCATAGATGTTGAATAAACACTAAAAAAAAATTCCTGCATTTGCAGTCAAGAGAAAAAAAACTTTTTATGATGTAGAATAAATAACTGTGTCAATTATATTTAAGAATGTAACTGAATTCAAATATATCTGTTAAAGTTAATATTCACATCAGAAGGGGATTTCATGAAAGACAAATTATTTGTTTTCTGGCTGAACAATTATTTTTCCTTAACTTTAATCATCTATTCTTTTTTGTTAAATTAGGAGTTCTCCACACTGTTTTCCAGAGGGGCTCTACCAGTCTGCAGTTCCACCAATAGCATGATCCTGCTATTCCTCTCTTAGATATTTTTCCAGGGGATTTAGAATCAACACACTACAGTGACACTGGGAAATCAATGTTCATAGCAGCTCAATTTACAATAGCTAAATTTTGGAAACAATCCAGATGTCCCTCACTGGATGAATGGATCCAAAAACCATTGTACATATATACCATGGAGTTCTTCTCAGCAAATAGAAACAATGATATTGCAGCCTTTGAAGGTAAATGGATGACTATGGAAGAAATTATGCTGAGTGAAATAAGCATAACAGAGAACCAAGGTCTTCACTCATCTGTGAAGGATGGAGCTAGACCCTAGCCATTGAGAAAGGAGGCCTATTATCATGTGTTAAATCCAGATAAGGTGTAATGTCATACAACCTAAGGCATTTGTAGAGATGTATTGGGAAGGAGGGTGGGGGAGGGACAAGGATGGGGGTGATGGGGGAGCTATTGGGGGTAAATCTAATTTTCAGATTTTATATATATATTATTTCATTAGAAAAAAATGTTAATCTGGCTGGATTTCAAAAATAAACACTTTAGTGCCCTTTAAAAAAAAATAGGAGTTCTGATACAGCTTAATCCCAGATAAAGAACAGTCCATCAGGATCTGGCTGTTCAATTATTTAAAGAGTAATAAAAATGTTTGCCAGTAAAGCCTCTGGTTAAGACTTAGCAAAAGATGGAAGTACCAGTGCATTTAGAAAGTCAGGGATACAACATCATTTCTGTATATGTTTCCCACCCATCCTGTCATTTATTCCTCAGCTCTGTGACTTATGTGGAGTACTGGACACAATCAGGCTCTGTCTGAGGACAACTGGAGGCATCAGGGAGCAATTGTTTATACCTGTGGTGCTGAGATGGAATGGACGTAAGGGTTTATTATGAAGAGCTTCTGAAAGGATATAGAAATATTGGGAACCTCTTCACAAAACACCAAAGATAAATTGGCAGTAAAACACGGGGTGGAGATGTGATATGTCCCTTGCTAGTGCTCTTGGACCATCCCTTTTCCTTTCCTTCATATCTCTTTTAGGCAGTGCAATTTCCTGAAGGTATTTGTTCCATGAAACCTGGAAAGAGGGAGAGGAAAGAGTAAATATTCTTTTTTATACAAAATAATAAAAATGCAAACACCAGAGAGGTGTTTGCATTACAGACTGAGAAGAGTAGGAGGAATAGACAGAGGACACAAATGCACTGGAGGAATGTGCTTTGGGGTTCAGAGGAGCATGAGATTCTAAAGTAGCTGTGTAAATAAGAAAGGAGAAAAATAGTGAAAGGGGGAAGCCACAAGAATCCTCCTGTGCTGTTTTCAGGTTCTTCTTCAGCATATTTCAGAAAATGGTTAGGATGGAAATTAGCAGTAGAGTAGGAAATTTTTTATTTTGTTGTCTTTTAAAAAATTTACAATGATCAATTATGTTTGTTTGTTAAGAATTTATGACAGTTGTTAAGCGGAGAGAGAAAAAGAGAGAGGCAGGCCAATAGAAAAGTAAATAAGGTTTTTATCCCAGTGTCATTAAAGCTACCTTGAGAAAATAGATTAATTGAAAAAGCCATACTTTCTAATCCTGTAAAATCCCTTTAACAGCACTGTGTTTCATCAGAGAGTTAGGTCGCAATTAGCTTGTCCCAGGAGTTTCTGAAGTGCTTCACTGCGTGTTCTACCATAGTGGCAGGGCCCCTGATTCTTGCTGTTAGACCAGAGAAAATCTCACTAACACCATTCAAGCATTTGTGTCAATAAGATTCCATAAGATTTAGAAAATCTTATGCAATTGGAAGCTAATAGTCTTTTTGTTAATAGTTAAATTTTATCATAACATTTTGTAGTAAACTCATTATAAACCCTAATCTCATTCTCTGTGGATAGTCCAAATCAAACATAGCATTTTTCCCACCTTGATATTTCATATTCCCAAATAATCATCACCAGCTTACTCTGCTATTTTGATGGCAATATAAGTACCATCGTGGCCTGTGCCTGGACAATGGACAATCTTTGTACCACACTTGTCAAACTTTAATGAGCATAAGGTAAATTACCTTGTTATGATACAGAATCCTGGGATTCCTTCCAGGTGATTCTGAGTATATAGGTCTAGATTGGGTCAAAAAATAGGCATAATTCACAATCTTCCAGATGCTACTTATTCTGTTGGTCCATGGTCCACTTGACCTAGCAACTGCTTCACACTGTACTTAGAAAGACAAAACTGCAATGCCTTGTAAAATGATGCTAATAATAAATATTTCTCATGAATTATGATCTTAGGTGAACTACTTTGGTGCTACTGGTTTCTGAAATTGCTATTAAGTTTCTTCTTGGCTGCACCTGGTGATGATTTACTATGAATAGATTACAGAATCAAGGATTAAAAAAGATCTGAAACTACCATCTTAAATCCCACTTCAAGCCCAACTTTGCCTTACTTGCCTTGAAGCCAGCCCCAAGAAGAGCATCATTTTTAAAGAAGCACAGCTCTAAAATCAAAAGTCAATTTAAATCTTACTGAGGTTTGCCTCTAAAACCCTAAGTGAAGGTTTATAGCACACAGAATGAAGTATTGAGATGTGTTTTCATCGTTTGTCTTTGATATGGACAACACTTGAGTCAATGTAACATTTTCTTCCTGTCTCCATCCTGTATCATCAAACACCCTGTCAAATCTGCCTCTCATGGACTCCTCATTTTTCTATCCTACCCTTTTTTTCTTGACTTTTTCCCCCCATTGGGGATTGAACTGAGGGGCACTTCATCCTCAGACCTTTCTTCATTTTTTTATTCTGAGACAGCTTCTCACAAAGGTACTCAGGATTTTGCTAAATTGCTGAGGCTGCTTTGAACTTGCAGTCCTCCTGCCTTAGCCTCCCGAACCTCTGGGATTACAGTCAACCTTAATTTATCACCCATTTCTCTCTTTCCTTCACTCTTGTGTTTCAGTGAACCACCCAATTTGGACCTGGATGGACTAGGTTTAAATTGTGGCTCAGGAACTTAGTACATTCATGAACATGGGTGAGTTTGTTAAACTCCCTGTTTCTGTTTACTTGTCTATGAGTTTTTAATAACTACCTACAGGCTCATTGTATTGTTAAGCTAAAAAAAAGGCTTATAAATGTTTAAAACAGGACCTTATCTTTAAAAGGTGATTTATAAATATTTACTATTATTGTAAGGCCTACCAATGTCTACTTATATATTATATGTATTTTTCATTTTCAAACACAGACAAATGTACATCACCATTGTTTGATACACATTAAGAGGTTGTTTAAGAAATGAATTTAATAATTGCCAAATATGTTGGTAGTGGTGGCACATGTCTGTAATCTAAGTAACTCAGGAGGCTGAGGAAGAAGGACCACAAGTTCAAAGACAGCCTTAGCAACTTAGTGAAACCCTGCCATAAAATAAAAATATAAAAAGAGATGAGGATGTGACTCGGTGGTTAAGTGCCCCTGATTTCAATCTCTAGTGCCAAAAAATAAGTAAAAATAAAAATACCAAAAAATCTGAATATAATTAGAATGAGTGATTTATGATGTTATTGCATATTTAAAATTATCTTCATTTCAGTGATTTTCTAAGACAACTCCCAAACCAGAGCAATCACCCTCATCATTTATGGATTAATGACTGAAGAACAACATCTTCATTCTAAAGCTATCCTTCTTCGTTCCACAAGCAAAGAGAACATTTAACTTGACTTTGATATTCCACAGTAGGACAAGCAAATCCAACCCATACCCAATTAAATCACTGCACTCACTTTTCCCAGCAAGTTTTCTTTTCAGGAATGAGGTGTGCAGCATTCCCCCTTGCTACAGGTCAATAAAATTTATTTTTCTTAATTCATAAGCAAATTTCTTTGCTTGAGAAAGGAATTTTCTTTTTTCTCTTCTTTTTTTGGCATTTGTAATGAATTTAAATATTTTTATTGCATTGTAATTATATGTTAATAGTGGGATTCATCATGCCATATTTCAATTATATTTTTATTAAGAAATTTAATTATTACACAATCAAAAATGTTTCCAACAAAGAAAGGAATTTTCTATATAGACTATTGTTAACAAATTGCAAACACAGCTCTAAAATTAAGCAGATATTTTACATGTGAGAAATATTTCAGAAATTGTCTAAACATATTTACAAAAAGCAGCTAGAAAAGCTAAGGCAGAAGATGGAGTTTTCATAGCATGGCTAAAATATAAAATAAATTTTAGTTAAGAATGGCTCCTGATACTGAGGGGGTGTGAGAAGTATAATTTAAAAATGAAAGAAATACAATATTTTCAACACCACACATGATTTATAGGTATTTTTCTTAAATATGCCCTAAAACAGAAACTTCAAAAAATCAGGGTGGGCTTTTGAAGAGTGAGGTTTTCTAACTCAGGTTTCTAATCAATACTTTTAGATAGGAAGGAATAAAATATTCTCTTTATGGCTATAATATTTGGTGCCAAGTTTTCTCCAAAGAGGATTCTTACCCCACATGTATTAAACCTATGAAAGAAACATAAATAAGAAGGATTTGTAAACCCACTAAGTGCTGTTTTTTTATGAAGAATTTTGTGCTGACTCAACTTAAGAAAGTAAATATAGTACCTGATATTTTAGTATTATGAGGGTTTTGTCAACAGGAAAATACTGAAAAAGGAAATATATTTTATTATTTTTAGAGAGAAGAAGAAAGCTAATGAATCATATAATTTGACTTTCTGTTCAAATTCATCACTAGGAAAATGTTCTGAAACAAATCCTATAGAGATATTCACTCTGATGTAAATATATTACCAGGAGAAATATATATATATAATCTGTCATAAGAGGCTGGTGAGTTAATTACTTCTATCAATCATAATTAATAATCACTGGTGTGGTTTATGTATGAAGTATCCCTTAAAAACTCATGTGTGAGAAAATGCAAGAAAGGTGAGAGGTGAAATGATTGGGTTATGAGAGCCTTAGCTAATTGTGCATTATTACACTTGAATGGATCAACTAAGTGGTAACTACAAGCAGGTAGGGCATGGTGGAAGGATGCAGATTTTTAGGCACATGCCTTTTGGGTATATATTATGTCCCTGGGTAAGCCAACCTGTCTCTCTGTTTCCTGATTGTATGTCCTGAGCTGCTTTCCTCTGTCACACACTTCCACCATGATGTCCTGCTCAACTTTGGCTCAGAGTAATGGAGTCAACCACCTACGGACTGAGATCTTCAAAACTGTGAGCCCCAAATAAACTTTTCTTCCTCTAAAATATTTTTTTATATTTGCTTATCATCTTAGACTTTTTGGTACCAGTGACAAAAAAGCTGAAAAAAATAATTACTTTCTGAAAAATAAAGTTTGCATAACAAAAATGTTTAAGTGACTGTTCAATTTTAGAGTATTTACCATTTTATTAATTAAAATATCTTTATAGGATGTCTAAAACCAATAAATTTTTGTCAGAATTTATTATACTAAATAGTGCTCCAAAAGATTAAACCTTCATTTTAAAATTTACTGCTTTGAGTATTGTTTTATTTTCTAATACTGAAAAGTAAGCTTTATGGTTACTGGTTTAATATCAACAGTTATGCAACAATGACTGAAGAACTTCCTGTCACTTCTATAAAATTGCCTCACTTTAAATCTCTCCTTAGTTCCTAAGCAAGGAAAAGAGCATTAAACTTGGGGCTGGAGCGGTGGCTTGGTGTTTACGGCATTTGTCTGGCATGCGCAAGTACAAGGGTTCAAACCCCAGCACCCCCATACACAACTAAGTGTTCGAGCAACGAGAGCCATGTGAAAAACTCAATAAAAAAAGTTGATTCTCTCTGTCTCTCTCTCTCTCACTGTCCTTCTCTCTTAAAAAAAAAAAAAAAGAACATGAAACTTGACATAGATAGCACCTATGTTTATACAAAGTGAAACAAATTTTTTGTGCTTATTCTGCAGAATTATGTATATGTGTTACAGTTAAAAATGAAGAAGTATTCAAGTTCTTAAATCTTATATTTTATAAACTGAAAAGCATATATGCAACTTTCAGCTCAGTTACGATGTCACAAAATTCTTATTAGAATTCATTGTGTAAATGATAGAATGAAATTATAAATACCATCATCCCTCTATCTCCACAGGGGACTCACTCCTGGACCCCCTTTCAATAATAAAATTCAAGAATACTAACATTCATTTTATAGTATTGTATTGTGTTTGCTTATAATCTGTTCCCATCATCCAGTATAATTCATCATCTTTCAATTGCATATACTAGTTAATAAAATGCAGATGGTATGCATATAATTGTTACTCTGCATTGTTGGTGAATAATTACAATAAAAGCAATTACACATATTCACTGCAGATTTTTTTTAGTCAAATATTTTCAAGGTGAAAATGATTTAATCAATAGATATAGAGCCAGTGTATATAGAACAATGATTTTATGTGAAAAATAAGTAAAATCATCCACAGGCGTATTATCACTGTCCCAGGAAAAATTTTAAGTAATTTCACAAATATGTTCATGTATATGGTAAAAATTTTAAATATAATACATAATTTGATCCAGTAACATTATTTCCAAGAATAAATGCAAAGAAAAAATATTAATCAAAACTGTGGATATTAATTGATGCAAAGAAGTCAACAAGTACATCAAAATATCATTTTTACAAAAATGAAAAATTAAAAGCAAATAAAGGATGCTGCATTCATTATTTTAATAGTTTACAAATATTATACTGTTGTTTTAAAAATATTTAATTTCATGGTAAAATTATTTATAAAATGGTGCAATGATAAATCACAAAAACTACTTTTAGAGTATGTCACAAAGTGTGCGAGAGTGATATTATAATAGAGTTTTAAGCAAAATATGGAAAGCAATAAAAGTTAATAGTGTTTAAAGCTTGGTATTGTTATTTGTAGTGACTTTTTTCTATTTAATTTCTGTGTGAATGCAACATTTTTATATAATGCTTCTTCATTGCTTATTCAGTTAAAAATAAAATATGCTTTAGAATATAGGACTATTTTATTAACAATCCGTTCTTATAGAACCTTTTTTATAAATAGGTTTATTGTTTGTTTATTTCCTACTGGTAGCCATAGACCTTGAACTAACAAAAAGGCAAACTGAATGAAGTGAAATGTGAAGAACAGGAATGCTGTTTCAAATGAAAACTGATTGTGTTTAGGGCTTCTGAAAGCATTAGAAAATTCAAATTATTTGTTAAATTAGCCTGAATATTGCTCCTCTCCTCTTGTGGAAGACAGAAATTATGCAGCTCAGCTATGGCCAGCAATTCTGTACTGCAAACAAGGAGAACCAAAGAAGAATGCCTGTTATTTAGCAGATCTTATTAGTGTGTAAATGTTAGGATACACAGATGATAGGAAAAAGGAGCACTGAAGGACTCCGAGGAGTCACCTGAGAAGGAAAAGACTAGGTAAAGGCCAGGGGATGGTGCTGTAGTATTGAGGGAAGAAGAACAGCTAACATGCACTGGGTAGCCATCCTACAACAAAAAGAGCAGGAATTTAGATGAAACTTATATTGAAATGGTGTATCAGAAGATGGAAAGATTTTGGTTTACCTGTAACAATACTAAGCTGGCAAGTAAAGCTCTCTCTAGATTTCTTTGTGTGCAAACTGATACATTTCCTGTTCATTTAAGCTTATGGTACTGAAAATGCAGCTAGCCACCAAAAGTATTCTCATGGATACATTGTCATTCAGTAACCTAAGGTAGGATCTGGGTTTAGAGCAGCCTACAAGGGTAGCAAAATACTCTGCTGCACCTCTAAGGGGCAGAAATCTATGAGGGAAAAAAATGGCGTAATACTTTCTTAATTTTCCTGACCATGATACTAAACTTCAGTTTTCCATATCATCTTCATCTTATCTCTTACGCCTCTCTCTTCCTCTTCAAACTCTCGATTTCTTTGGACATTTTCCATCATCCTGATATCTGTCATTTGCAACACATGACAGTAACAGGTAGGGACACTGAGTACTTTTTGCACATGCCTGGCAGTTAGATTACTTACATTTTCTGAGTCAATGCTTGACACTGCAATGGGAAATTTCCTTAAAATTTTGTGTGGTGAATTTGAAATGTCAATGTTACTATTGAAATTGTTGATATCAGTTCTTCAATTCCATATTTCTAACTGGTATATTTTTTATATTTTTTGAAAGAGACATATCATAACTATTCATTTACTGAAAACTGTTAAGTATATCTGTGTTGATAATTCAACTGACACTTCTTTTTGAGTGGAAAAAAAAGCATATTGTTGGCAAGTCTCTTGAAAAGAGATGGGCTTAAAACTTAAACATTTTACATTACTGCCTGAAGACACTTTGTTGAACAAACAAGGAGAAAATTAGTTGGTGTTTGTTCTGGTTATTATTGTTGTAAACAATCCACCCAACTTTTGAATTATAAAACAACTATTTTAAATATATTGAGATTCTGAGACTTAAAAATTTCTATAATTACTCATTTATGTTTTTGGTTTCAGCAGGAAGACAGTCAATCTGATAGAATTTAACAGGTCTGAGAAGGAAGAATCTGAATACCTCTTAATTCGTATGTCAGCAAATTGATGATGTTAGGCAGTGGAACCTCTTCTGTCCCAGGAAACGTGTTAATGCCATATGATCTCTTCATAGGGGTTATTTGGACTTCCTTACAAGGTGGCTAGAGTGGATTACAAGAGCAATTACTTCATAGGAACAGGAAAAGCCTGTGCTATTTAGGTGAACTAGACTCAGACTTTATATGGAGTTTTGAGTGAACAGAAGGTTATCTGTGGAGCGGTCTCTTATAAATTTCTAAAAACAAGAATAGAATGTTAAATGGTTTATAATATTGTCTTTAACCTTTATTAAAAGGACACTCATTAAAAACATATATCGTAACTGTGTACCCCATAGAGGAATCCATTGGCTGTGATTGTATTCAATCTTCAGCTTCCCTATTTTTCCACTATTTTTTTCAATAGTCCCTCAAGTATGCAACTGTGTTAATGATCTGTTTATCTAAAAGCTTTATATAATTGCTATGAAATTTGGCATTTGTTATACCATCTCAGGGGTAAAACGTTTTCTTAATCTTTGCACTTTATCTTTTACTTAATTTTATAATAAACTACACTGCCCATGGCATTTTACCTTTTCTCCTTGGAGCCTGAAAAAAGTTTCTATTGTTTTGCATGCTAGTGACTCAAAGGAGACTTAGAGGTTTTAACAGTTGGAAGGCCAGCACTCAATATTTAGCCTGAAGTTGCCATGGCTACTAATGCAGACAAAATTGGCTGAACAAGTTCAAGTTAGAGATAGCCAGAAAAGCACAAGGGGTCTCATTAATGGTTTCAACGATTAACCACAGTGAAAATTAGTGACTAAATGTGCAATCTCGATTTTCTGTTCTGTTGATCTCACTGAAGATAAAGTGACACTATTTTGGACAAAAAAAAAAATATGTAAATATAGTTTAATGAGTGTCATGTTGATGAGAAGGCTAAAAATTGCAATTCTGTTATCATCAAAAAGAATTAATGTACACAACACCTGACTATTATCCTTAACCTAAAAGCCCAGGCCAATGAGCTTCTGATATTTGCTAAATACTTGCCTTGTACTTTTTACTATATTAACTATTATCATGCACATCTAAAATAAACACTCATGCAAAGACATGTAAGTGTGTGACTAGATGTGTATCCAGTATTAAGGAGACAAGAGGATTTCTGCTTTTAATATAAACCTCTATGTGTTTATATTTTTGCCATTTAAAAATAATATTTCCTTTATATCTTAAGTAGTAAATGATTAGGAAGCCCTTCTTTTTAAAAAGTTCATTGATCTATAAGAATACACAAAAGTAAATTCATTTTCAAGTTCACTCAAATGATTTTCCAATTAAACCACTATTTTTTTTTTTAAATTTTAAGACAGAGTCTTGCTAAGTTGCAGAGGTGCTGAGGCTGGCTTTGAACTTGCAATTCTCCTGCATAAGCCTTCAGAGTCACTGGGATTACTGGTGTGCACCATCCTGCCATGACAAATCACTAATAATTTTAATACAAATTGATTGTGTTCAGTAGATACAGTTGCTGGAACGTAATATCTAAATATTTTTTATTTAAAAATAGAAGAAGAACATTTAAGAGGTCTGAAGTATTTGAAATACGAGTCTCAGCATTGATTCATTTGAGCTTTTGAAGAATCCAAGCATTTGAGACATACCCATTTGCCTTGCTCTCCAAGTCAGCATATCGTTGATGAGCCTGTTCATGTTTGGAGACTGTATCCATAGCTTTGTATACAACAAACTTTTCTTTTAGCAATGAGGAATGTCACAAAATTGCCTCTCAATGCCTGGCTGTTCTTTTCTCTTCTTTTCTTTCTTTTTTATTTTTTCTTTTAAGAGAGAGAGGGACATTGGTGGGGGGAGAGAATCAATTTTATTTAGTTTTTCAATTGGTTTTCATAGCTCTGACACTTAGCTGTATATGTTGTGCTGGAGTGTGAACCCAGGTCCTTGCACATGCCAGGCAAGCACTGTAACTGCCGAGCCACCTCTCCAGCCCCATGGCTTTTCTTAATATACTACTGGAAATTTTTCTCTAAGTTGTACCATGATATTTTAGCATTATTTAGTTCTTATATCCACAAAAATTGAAGAATCAATATTTATTTTATGTTGAGGTTACATTCCTTATTGTAGTTCCAGTATGAAGTATGTTAATAATTTGTCAAAAAAGCCAAATATATATATAACTACAAAATAATATATAACTACATGGGAAAAAAGTGTAACTCCAGGAGGCTCTGGATGACATAATGCAGTGCTGAGAGCTATTTTACCTAATTCTAAAGCATTTCTAAACCACCAAGAGAACTAAGTACACTTTAATAATGTTATCCTAGTAAAGTGAGTTCTCTAAACATTGGATCTGACATCAATATCAATTTTGAGAAATCTACATTATCTGGAGAAAAATTCCCACGTTTGTTGTTTTTCAACAACAAATGTATATTATCATGTTTATTATCTGACATACATAGTATTTTGTATGTTTTTCTGTATAATGTTTGCATAGGTCATTGCTTACAATAGAACACTTTTAAATATAAATTTGTTTATAACTCATTCTCAATAAAGAAAACTTCAAGTTTTCTTCCCTTCAATTGTTGACTGAATGAATTTCCATACTTTCCTTTACCTTTCTGGGGTAATGATCTCCTATCTATAAAAAGATGATTATGCTTTCAAAATTACTAAACACTGAGCTGGGTACCATAAATTCAAAAGTGAACCAACAAGTCATTACTGCTCCCACAGAACTCTAATCTGTGGGGGAAAATAAGATAAGTCTCTAGATTGAAAGCAGTACTAAAATATCATTGCAAAAAAAAAGTTCTGTTACTGTGAAGCTACAATTAACCTTGAATAAAAAATAGGATGTATGCTTAAAGGAGAAAATATTTAAGTTAAGCTTTGAGTTTGAATAATTTGTGCTATTGGGATTAAAAAAGAGGATACTAAGATTATCTAGCTGAACTCTCTACAAGGAATCTTAAGGTTGGAAAGGGCAGCAGGTAAATAATAATTCCTTAAGGCCTGGGACTGGGTGATATCACAGAATGTGAGATTTTAGAGTAAAAGCTTGGGTTCAGTTGTGTTCCATGGTTTTCGGATTACGTTAGGATGTACCCTGGTGTTTATATAACCAAAAAGGAAAAAAAAAAACAGACACTTTGCACATTCACAATCTAGCATAATTTTTCAATGTTGAAACAAGTTATAAATTTAAGGGGAAATAGCATAAGAATGATAAACATAAGATTTACAATCTTATCAAATTTGAAGATTATAACAGTTTTGGGCTGGGACAGTGGATCAATGTTTACAGCACTTGCCTGGCACGTGCTGGGATTCAGTTTCAAACCCCAGCACCACACATATACTTAAGTGTTGGGGCAACAGAAACCCAGATGAAAAACTAAAATAAAAATTGATTGTCTCTTTCTCTTTCTTTCATTGTCTCTCTCTCTTAAAAAAAAAAGATTATAACACTTTTACTAGCTGTAGGTGCTCTGCTTACATAGATTTTTAGAATTGTCTACATAAGAAACAATGTACCCTTTAACCAAAATGTACTCTCATCTCCCCCAGCCTCTATCACCCATCATTCCAATTTCTGCTTTTACAAATTTGACTATTAATAAAGGGGAAGGAGGAAACTTTGGCAAGTGATGGCTATGTCCATGGCATTGATGGTGGAGATGGGTACACCTGTGCATACTAATTTACAAATTTATCTAGTTGTACATATTGAATGTATTCAGTGTTTCACAGGCCAAACACTTCTCAGTAACATGCTTTACAAAAAACAAAGTGCTCTAGGGTGTGGTAGACAGCTAGATATATTTTTTCTGTAAACTCCAATCCCTGCTATTCATGCACTTGTATAATCCTGACCCTGGAGTGTGGGCTGAACATAATTATTTTTCCCTACTAAAGTGAAAACAGTATGGTGATAGGCTGTCACCTCTGAAATTAAATTGTAAGAGATTTCTGGTTTGCTTCCAACTTGCCTTGATTTATAATCACTGTAAGAAAAACCCAGTCACCATATTGTGAACTGCCTTGTATAAAGGCAAAGGAAAACAAAAAACAAACAATTAAGAATATAATGATGTACTGTAGGACAGTGGCCAGCAGGGATTAAAATATTCCAACAATGTCCAGGGTGAGCTAGAGATGATCTTCCACCACTTAAGGCTTATTTGAGTTAAGACCCTTGGACAACACCATAACTGCTAACTTCTAAGTGAAAATGAGGCAGAATTATCCACATATCCAGGTTTCTGACTTATAGAAAATGTGAAACAGTATTATCCTTTTATTCTTCAGTCATTACAATAATATGTTACACAGCAATAGACAGCTAAAAAATAAAGTGTGATTAAAGTAAAGGGTGATGAACTGGAACATGAAGAATGATGAGATATATGTGGGGCAAATGTAGCTTTAGACAAGAATTTAGAATTAATTTATATGTATATATATATATATATACACATATATGTGTGTATATATATATATATATATATACAGCTCATTTTCCCTGTCTTCTATTTGAATATTTCTGGAATTATATCTTTTCTCCTAATAGTCTGCTTTCATTTCTTTCTTATGTGCAATATTTTTTTAAAAAATAAAATTTCCATTTTTAAAATAAAAAGATATCACATTACTATCCACTTGACACCTTTAAAAGTAAGTCATCATCATCATTATTAGCACCCAAAATATTTTCCTTCTTGAATTATTAATAGAGTAAAAATTGTGTGTTATTTTAGTTTTCTACATCTACATGACTATTTCTGTTTCCATGTGTGAGAAGCTGTCTCTTGTCTATCACAAAGTATGCATTTCATAAAATTTTGTTAACATGACTGAGTAAATATTTTCACAGTCATGGTTAGTAGTTAACCTTGGACTTTTTCTAGAAAAGCTCCACATACAGTTCATGCTAGATCAGGAAATTCTATGAATTTTCACATTCTTTAGAAGAGAATAAAAAAAGAAGTTATTGTATAAAGAAGGTAGAAATTAAGGCTAATAAAACAATAATTAAATTCATGAAAAGCAAGATTATGCTTCTCTAAATTTTTCTATCTTCTTTTCCATGATGAAGAATATATTCATAATCACTGTAGAACTGTCATACAAGGAAAGTCACTTGAGGAGGACAGATATTTCTAAATTTATTTTAAGTGATGCATAGATCAAGATACGCTTCACAAACTGAAATGTGCATAATGCATTTTAACATAAGAAATGGTTTATATTGTTATCTATAAAGAGATATTTTAGTTTAATTCCTATGAAGGATGTAAGTTCAAAATATTCTCTGAACTTCTATGAAACTGTTAAAAAGTTTTCTTGTCTATTCCCCAACTTTTCTTTCAGGGGTCATTTACCTATTCATTGAAACCACAAGCATTTGCTGCCCACTTTTTCTAATACTATGTTTTGAAATGTAATGATGAAGATTTTTTTTTATAAGAGAGAGAGGGACAGTGAGTGAGAGAAAAGGATAATCAATTTTATTTAGTTTTTCATGTGGCTTTTGATGTTCCAACACTTCACTGTGTACGTGGTGCTGAGGTTTGAACTCCTGTCCTTGCACATGCCAGGCAAGCGCTCTAACTGTTGAGCCACCACTCCAGCACAATGATGAAGATTCTAAAAAGAATATTCACGCACCATGTCCTCAACGTTATGATACATTGAAAGATTAATTGTTTATTAGATCCATTTAAATATCCAAATATGGAAATTCAAAAATAGTAATTTCTCTATTAATGGTTTCTTTGTACTACCTCCATAAAAATTTTACTATAATTTTGAAAAGTTGATTCATAATACATGTTAATATGTCAGGTGGACCGGAAAATAGAATTGACAGGGTACAGAGGACTTTAATCATTGTAATTTCTATCTTAAACTAGAAAGTGAAGGTGGAGTACATAATGGAAAATTCACAAATTTGATTATTATAGGACAATCTAGACTAATCCTGTGAGTATATAGATATTCAACCCTAGGATTCATTGGATAGCTAATTCCTTCCTACAAATGCATTTTGTACTTCATGTAGGGATAAATTTTTGAATTTTTGTTTGAAAGTCAAGTCATCAAATTTGACGATACTGTAGTTTGTCCAAGTTTTGTGTCATCTGAAACCAATACAGATTTTGGCATGATTTTGAGAAATTAAAATTTAAAAATTAAATTTCCAAAATAAAATTCTTTATAAAACAGAATATTTACTTATGTAGGTGTAAAGGAAATAAATAATTGAGTTGTACATGAAAAAAAGGAAAATCTCACAGAATTCCAGTGGGAAAATATGATTTTTAGAATTAGCTGAAACCCAAAGTACTCTTTTTTTATCTTATTTCCATTTTTTTATTCAAGAAAACAAAAGATAGTTAGTACTTTCTTTATCAAGTTTGTTCAAAATTTGGTTATTATCAACAGTTAGAAAAATATATTTTGACTTCTCAACTAATTCTGTTAATGTTTCAAATAATATACATATTTATGTTTTTGTTCAAATTAGGATAAAATAGCTTCCAGTATTTTTTTGTCTTATACACTACAACTCGAGGACATTTCAAGTTCTCTGCAGAATTGACAATTTTAATACTTTTTTAAAATTTGTTTTGAAGTTTTAATTAAATTTATTTTAAGTGATACATACAAACATTAGAAGTACACATGTTAGTGGGATGTCAATGACATTTTTGTGCTTGTATAAATGAGGTTTTGCTTAAATCAGTTTAAATATACTATCTCATTGCTCACTTCTTTTTTCCCCAAGTTGCTTTATTTTACAAAGATGCTTCAATTTTTTATATAAGATTTTTGTTGTCTAATCTTGCCATTTCTTACTTATTTGAAATAAGTATATTCACCAAGGATATTTGCTGGATGATGCAATACTTGACCTTGCTTTTTTAGAAATGCATTTCTTTCCTGTCCCATGGCCAATGAATTATAGAATTTCAGATATTAAGTCCCAACCTTCCTGGGGGCTATGCTATTTGTAATACACAACTATACTAAATGTCTTCTGCTGCTGAACCAGGGTACACCATTGTTTTTATTTAAATGATTTTTTATTGGTGTACTAAAATTTTTATAAAGGTGGGATTCATTATGCCATATTCAAACATGTGCATTACATAATTTGACCTGTCTCATGCCACAGTACCTTCCCTTCCATCCCCACTTACTTACCCTGCTCTACTGATCTCCTTCTATTATTATTTTATTATTATTATTATAGCATTATAATTATACATGAAGGCAAGATTCATTGCAATATATTCATATGTATTCATAGCATAATTTGGTAGAATGTTTCCCAAGTTATTTCCCGATGTCCTCATTTTCTCTTTCATATTTTATGAGATACCACTTTAATTTTTTCTCTCTTCCTCTCTCTCTTTTTCTCTCTCACTATCTTCCACCAATGGAGAAACCACTAGATCTGTGGTTTCATTAAATGACATAATTTCATAATTATTTTTTACTGAATAAAATACTCTTTATACTTCCCTTTATTTATCCATTCATCTGTTGATAGGTACCTAGGCTACTTATTTCTCAAAAGGAGAAATACAAATGGCCAGCAAATATATGAAAAATTGTTCAATATGCTTATCAATCAGGGAAATGCAAGTCAAAAATGCACTTAACTTTCATCTCATTCCACTTAGAATGGCAATTATCAAGAAAACAAATGGCTATAATTTCTTGTGCAACTATGTGGAAAGGGCTACATATATACACTGTTGGTGGAACTGAAAATTGGTTCAACCAATTTGGAAAATACTAATAGAGGGTGTTCAAAACACTAGGAGTAAAACTACCATATGATCTTGCTGTCCTTTTATTTGATATTTATTCAAAATAATTAAAATCATTATAGTATAATGATATGTACCTGTCAATGCTTACAGCAGTACAATTCATAATAGGTGAGTTTAATTTACCTTTAACTGATAAATAAAAATATTAAAATTTTCCTTAATAATGGAAACTATGTATAAATTGTATAATATTGTTATTTTAAACATATGTATCTGTTCTTTATGGTTGAAACTTGCAGAACCTATTCTCCTAATTTTCTAAAATACATGGTAGATTGTTTTTGTCTGTAGTCACCCTATTTTTGCAAGAGTATACCAGAATTCTCAGTCCTATCTAATTGCAATTTAATATTGATTGATTAAATTTTCTTCATACCTTTTCCCTCCTTACTATCACAAGTCTCTGGTAACACCATTCTATATTCAACTTGTATTAATTCAACTTTTTAAAATTGGGGTTAATTTTGATAATCAGCTTTATATATTACACCTATGAATGTGATCATACAATATTTCTCTTACTGTGCATAGCTCATTTCACTTAACATAACGATCTCCAGTCCCATCCATGTTGATACAAGTGACAGAATTTTACTATTTATTATGACTCAATAGTATCACATTGTGCACACATACATCCATTTTCTTTATCCATTCATGCGTTCATGGATACTTAAGTTGATTCTATATCTGGGCTATTGTTAAAAATTCTATAATAAAAATGTCAGTGAAGTTGTCTTCTTGAAAGACTGATTTCATACTCTTTGGAAATATAACCCATCATGAGATTACTGGAATACATGGTAGCATATTTTTAATTTTTTGAGGAAATTCCATAATGATTTCTATAGTGAATGTTCTTTCCCACCAGCAGAATTGTGAAAGTGTTCTTTCTCCACATTTTCCCTGTTATTCATGTTTAGTCTGTTTGATAATCATTTTTCTAACTGGAGCAAAGTGATATTGTCATATTAATTCACATTTCCCAGATAATTAGCGATTGTGAACATTCTTACATATATATGCTGTCCATTTGTATATGTTTCTTTGAGAAATGTCTGTGTATATGTAGAGTCTATTTTTAAGTTGTTTTATTCTTTTTTTCTTTGCTATTGAGTTTCTGTAAGTTCTTATGTATTGTGTATTTCAATGCTTATCAGATGTTTCTCAAATATTTCTTATTTCCATAGGTTATCATTGCACTTTGATAAAATAATCTCTGAATTGACCACATTCACTAATTGTGTTCCTAGATCACTCCCTAGAAGTGGAAGTCTTTGTGAGGAAATCTAGTGCTTTAACTTCATTAGATGCACAGCATCTGATACTTTTTGATTACTATTATTATATTTTTTCTCTGTGGTAATTCATTACATTCAAATCACTAAAATTAATATTTCTTTTACCATAAAATATCTGATCATCTTTGCTCCATGTGTTTGAAAATGAATAGATTTGCACTTCTTCTAAATATGTATGTGTATATAAAACTGGATATAGAATATGTACAGTTTGATTAAAACAAAAGCCCCCAGAAGATTAAGCTCAGCCTTCATATTGGTCCTGTGTATATGTTTTTAAGATATATATACTGGAAAATTATTTAAATGAATGAATAGATTTAAAACACATCACATAAAAATGTAAAAATATAAAACTCAGACTATTTTAGACAGCAAGGAATTTCTATAAACTACATTGGCCAAGACAGTTTCTTAAGAAATTATTACATTTTATAACTTAAATATCATTACATATTTTTGCTACATTTCTATTCTTTTCCCAGCTTTTAAAGTAAGAGCTATCATTTAAAATCATATTATGATGATGTGTTATGTCAAAATTATCATTTAAAATTGCCCAGTGCTTTGCTGCTTTAATTTAAGGCAATAAGTCAGGGTTTCAAAACTGGTTGTCAAAATCTACTTACTTTCAATTTTAAAACTTCAGAAGCCAAACTCAGAAAGTCAACAGTTGAATGCTTTCTCTGGTATGTGCATACAAGAGGGAAAAAAATGTAACAGAAAAAGGAATCTAGCAAAAAATAGAAGGCAGGACAACAGAGCAGAGGAAGAGGATCTAGAGTAAGAGAAGAGGGGAGGACATGGGGAGCAACTGGGAAACAAAATATACCAAATTATGCTATGTCCATGTATTAATATAGTAAAATGAACTACACCCATATATAGAAATTATGATTCACTGATAAAGACAATTAATAATATAGAGAACAGCAGCAGAGTACAGAAAAAGGATCAGGAGTGTTGAAATGAAGGAAAGGGAAGGTAATGGGGAATGAACTGATCAAATTATGTTTGTGTATTTATCAATATGACATAAGGAATCCCACTGTTATGTGTTACTATAATGCACCAATAATAAATAATACTTATTAAGTACTTTGGCACAATAGACATCCCATCGGAAAATCTATAAATATAGCATCATTCTATCATCTCTCCTCTTCTTCTATAAATGCTCTAGGTACATTATTTCATTTTATATTTACATTAATTTGTGATGGCATTTTTTGAGCAGGAGTAGGATCAATATCATTGATAAAATTTTGATTGTCTTTATTGCTTACATGAACAGAATAACAGAACAAACATCAAATATATCAAAGTATAGCCTTTTGTATTGTGAAAAGTCTTCTCTTTGCCCTCAAAAACATATATTTAAAAGAAATTTCTCCAAAATAATTTACTTTTGGAATTTATTTCCATCTTTTAACAAACTGTACCTTTTTAGCTGGAAAAGATCTAAAGCAAACATGAGAGAGGATCTCTAGTGTCCTCTCATTCTTCTTCCTACCTTCCATTCTGGTGAACCTTGAACAACCACCTGCTGCTGGTTTTGTGGATAGAATTCTCAGGAAGCATCATTTAGATGGTAAGATTACTCCAATGAATTAGAGCTAAAACAACATTCTACGATAAGTTTCAGCTAAGAACAAAAATTGTTTCTCAACCAAATTATAAGTATATAATGCAACCTTGTAAGCATCTCATAGAAACCAAAACCTATCTTAACCAGCTGGTCTTTCAGAAACAGTTAATAAATCTTTTAACTGTAATCTGATTGTTTTAAATAATTTTATTTAATATAGAAATGCACATACACATTGTGTGATATTTAAATTGGGTCAAATATATGTATCTACTCAGACTTTTATTCACTGAATATCTTGCAAGTTAATTTTAATACAATTTCCTTTAATGATATGATAAAGAAGTGCTAAAATGGCCCCTCAATGGGAATTCCATCCTTAAACCCTTTCTTGACATGAAATGACATTAGGATGAAGAAGTGTCCACAGATATGAGCAGGTTTTGAGTCGTGCTATCCTTGAGTAAGATTCAGTGGAGGTTATATGTGTCATTCTTCATCATTCAACATACCACTGTGAACTGCACATAAACGAACTCCAATAGTAGGTATGCAAAGATTCAAGGGAAAGTGTATAAATGAAAGCTATAAGTTCAGATTTTAGATTTGCCTTAGCTTTAAAGAAAGACCTTCCAATAACTAAAATTATAAGTAAATTGCTAGACCCTATGGGCTCATCCTCAAGCAGGAAGTAACATTTATTCATTCTTTCTTATTAAAACTGTATTTCAGGAAATAGGAAGGTGATTAGCAAAGTCTATAATTTTACAATTATAATATATATAAATTCAGGAGACCTAATATATAAGCATAAGAGCTATAGTTAATAATAATGTGTATATTTGAAATTCTAAGACATTAAGTCTTAAGTATTCTCAGCACACACACATATACACAAAATGTGATGACAGACAAGAGAAGAAACTTACTGTATATGACAAGAACTTCCAAATAATATTTAATGAGATGAGGAGAAATAACCTGAGAGTCACTGGACTGGATGAAAACTCCAAAAAGCAAACAAGGGACATTAAGAATCTTCTAAGTGAAATTGTTAAGGAGAATTTCCCTCACATCAGAATTGACCCAGAATACCAAATCCAAGACGCTTATAGGACAACAAACAGACCTAACCAAATGAGAAATTCACCAAGACCTATCATATATAAAATGAATAACAGAGAAATTAAAGAGAAAATTCTATATGAGTTTATAGATAAGTTGATTAACTTTTGATAATCATTTAATGACATATATATAATATTTTGTATATCAAAAATATATACAAGTGTTATTATTTCATTATGACTCAATGAAACTTTAAGGAAAAGAGTCAAAAGTGATAAAATAAAAACTAAACATTTGAACACTAAACATAAGAGCTCTGAATATCATGGTGATTCAAATTATGCCATTTAAGGGTGAAATAAATATTAACTTTGGTTTAATATCCTCCACATATTATTACCTTACTTAAGTGATTCCAGGATAGTCTAATTCTCTAAATGTAACTGTTGACTTTAGATTGATTTATTTTTTATTATAATATATTCATTTATTCTTATTGGACAATATTCTAATTACATAAGAGTGACTATTAGTTCAACTAATGCAAAGAAAATAAAATATTAGAATGATAGATATATTTTATTACTTACAATATTTTTATAGAGCACCAGAAAATTATAAGCAAATTTCTGTTGCCTGTAAAAGAGAAAAAAGTAAAACTAATCAATATTTAGGAAAATTGGAGGCTTAAATATAGCTTTTACAGAGCCTCTATATTACTTTCCAATATTAATAAACAATTTCTTGAAAATTATAATAGTCTAAATAATAGGTAAAATAAACAAACAATATAAAATAATGAATGATGAACAATGTGTTAAGTAAAATAATTTTACCACTAACTTTTAGGTCTTTTCTTTGAACTTCTTACAATGTAAGTCTTTCTGGCCACTGATAAATGAAAGCATTACTCAGTCTTCTGTTATGGACATGTGACCAAATTCTGAGCAATGAGGTGTAAGGGAAGATTTAGGATGGGATATCTGAACTGGTCCTCAAAGACAAGGAGTGTAGGCTTCCTAGTCACTGGTCTTTCATGAGGGATAGAATGTTGTCATGATTACTAGAACATGAGATAGACATTCTAAAATGAGATATCAAAGCTGTATTTATTCTCTGTAGACAGGGCTGAGACCCAATCAATATCAGATCAGTCAATATTAATAAATTACTGATTAATTTTGGGAATAATGTACATGAAAAAAATAAACTTCTATATTGTTTATACCACTATTAATTTTCCCCTTCAGTTTTACTTATTTCTGATATGTGGCTATCAAGAGAACTTTCTTCTACATCATTAATTGCATGTCTTTTAGCTTAGTTAATTCTTTGTTTCACAATTCCTTAGTGTGATGGAGAGTTATACATTTGATTTGGCTCCATTTCCTTATGTTTTCCTGCTGCCATTGAATGCATTTCCTAATAGTGTATTTTGAAGTTTAATCAAGCTAGAATATATGTTAAGTAGAATAGAATAAATACAATGAAATCCTTTAATTTTTTTTGTATTTATATCAAAATTTTGCTCATTAAATCACAAAAGATAGAACAATAGGAAATTTGAAGAAAATTATGTAATTATAAATGACAAGAAAAAAAAAAAGAAATCCATCCTATTCCAAACTTGAGAGGTTTGTGAGAAGATCATCAAATGATGAATTAAAAATATCTATCTAGCCTCGAATTACCCATATGGAAGGGCATTTAACATTGGTGAGTATATCAATGACCCAGTGTTTTAAAATATAAATTTTGTGGCTTTTTACTGTGACTTTCTTTTTTCACTGCTTTTAGCCTTGTCCATCCTTCTGAATGTATTGGTTGAAGATTTTATTAGCGCACTTGGTGCTTCTTCAGGCAAATGGAAACCTCTCAGTTACACTGGCAGTGATATGAAATCATTTTTGGAAGTTACTCAATTTTTGTAGAAACAACTCACCAAGCACATTTGCCTTCATATTCATAGCATTAGGTATATTTTATCTATTTAAGTTTAATAAGCCAAAAATATTTAATTGTCATGGATGTTTGAATGTGATACATAGTATTCAAGATATACAATTAATAAATCTTTAGGTGATGCTTCTTGGCAATTGAACTGAACTTTGGCATGCACAGCTTTTTGTGTTCTTTTGCCATCTAACTAAAATCATTAGTGATGATCTAGGAAATCTTTATTAAATATTGTAAATATTGAGAGGTATGGTTTTAAGCAATATAATCCCATTGCTACTAAGATATGAAATTGTGATTTCTTATTATTTATTTGTGATGAGATCTTAAAGTTTAATTTGGAGGGATTTACATTGAAAATATGATGTGTTTTTAAAAAGCTAATTTCTAATTAAAAATATGAAAGTCTTATCAATATTTCTATCTGTTGTGTCTTCAAAGAAATGGAAAACTATACAATAAAAAGCCTTTCTGGTTGACATTTGTATCTTATATAAGACTCTGAAAAATTCCATTGCTTTATTGGTATAAATCCAACTGCTGAATGATAAAACAAATAAAACCAAATGGAAATTTGTATTTACAAGATATTCTACAGTAAATGGATTTCCATGGTATCTTGTAATTAAAATAGCAAACGAGCAAAATAGAAATAAATGAAAAATAAAAATAAACAAAAAAACTGATGGAAATAAATACACAAAATGATGTATTATTTGGAATTACCTTTAAATAATAGAAGGCATTTAAAAATACAAACACTTTACATCACAATGCAGGAAATACACACATCACAAAGTAACTAAAATCAAAATTTCTGGAGCAGTTAATATCAGACATGAAAATTAAATTCCACTAAAGCAACTTTTAAAACTGTATTAAAAAATCTTACACAAATATTAAAACCTTCCTGAACTCCTTTAAGAAATAATTTCATGACGTTCCTAGTTTCTAACATACAATTTCAAACCATTAATTAACTGTATAAATTTTACTCTCTCAATGCAGTGGTTTGTCATAGCCAAATGCTATTGTTAATTTTTTAATCTTTCTTTCTTTCTTTTTCTTTGTACTGGGGATTAAACTCAGTGACACCTAAACACTGAGCCACATTTCAGCCTCTAGTCCCTTTTTAACTCTTTATTTTGATACAGGATCTCTCTAAATTGATTAGGACTTGACTAAGTTGCTGAGGCTGGCCTCAAACTTGTAATACTTCTGTTTTATCTCCCACGTTGCTGGAACTGTAGGCTTGTGCCAATAAGCCCAAATATTCTTAATTATTTTTGTCAAGAATTATCAGTCTCATGATTTTGTTTAATATATTCACAATGTCTTGATTAACATTATTAAGAGAAAATGTTAATGTAAGAAGAACTAGACAAGAATAAATGAACATGTAATTATTTGCAAGCTATGAGATTTATCCAAAGGGAAATAAATAACAATAAAATCAAAATGTAAACTATTAGGTTAAGAGTCTCTCACGTATTTTTCAATATTAAAATTAGACAAACTGAAAGTCAGTGATATTTCTTACCAATAACTACAAATTTTAATAAAAATAAATTAATGTTCACGAGACTATGCTATAAAATATTGTAAAATTAATATAACCAAGAATTTCAAAGGTAAAGCTTTTAAATTATAAACATATGCTCTAGGGCTGGAGCGGTGGCTCAGCAGTTTCGGTGCTTGCCTGGCAAGCATGAGGACCCGGGTTCAAACCCCACCAGCACCACGTACACAACTGAGTGTTGGAGCAACTAAGGCCATGTGAAAAACTAAATAAAGTTGTTTCTCTCTTTCTCTGTCTCTCTCACTGTCTCTCTCTTTAAAAAAAAAAAAAAACAACTATAAATAAAATAAAATAAAATAAAACATATGCTCTATATTGTAAAGTTTTTCACTATTTTACATCCTTAAATTTGGGTGAATTATAATCAATGAGATATGTAAGCATTGTCATATTTTAGTTGAAAGTTGTTTTATTTTTTAATCATCTATAACATAACAATTCTATTGATGATATTGTAGACTAAGTAAACATAGTAAAGGCTACAGAATATGATCTGAATATATTATATGAAGATGTATTTCATGTTTTATATTCAGATGAATAAATACTGCAACAATGACCATTCCCCCTACATTAATTTACAGCAGTGATAGAATCCTATTTTAACCTAATAGGGTTTTTTAATTGGTTCTTTGAAGATATACATGACATTACATTATATCATGACATAATTATCAAAGCATGGAGTATAGTTTTTCAAATTCAGGCCTCAGTATTTCCCCTTTTCCTCCCTTCCTCCTTCCCTTGTTATTTTAGTTGTACATCACAGTGGTATGTACAATGACATAACCAGAAACACATGCAGTGTAACTAGTTCCAACTTAGTCCCCAGTACTGCACTTTCCTCTCCTTTATTTCAATCTCCTGTTCTTTTTAGATATACATGACAATAGAATAATCAAGTTGCAAAACTTTCTCTAAAATTCAAATGGAAAAAGTATGAGAAGAATGTTACACTTGAAAAAAAAAGAAAGAAGAGGAATGTACCCTCTCACATAATAGGATGTGCAGGTAGTCCCCATTGTTCATAGTAGCTCAGGGCCCACACACACACACACACACACACACACACACAAGGAAATGACCTACATAGCTCTAAATATGAGCAGTTTCATTAGTCAATGGGAAAAAAATATTATTGTTCTAGGACCTTTATGTTTCTCCTCAAAATAATAAATGCTCATGATATTGGTTTTAAATGTGTGGGAAAAGAAAAAAGTAGCAAAACCAATATTAATACATGGTAATTTAAAAATAAAATATATATCATTGAAAATTAAATTAGAAATAAATTATTGTATCTACTTATAAAACAACACTCATTGAGAGTAACTTGAAAGTCACTTGCCTTCTCTTTCTAGCATAACATTTCTAATAAGGAATAAACACATTTTCTATGTCTTGGAGAATTGTCAAACTCCTTCCTATGTTTGGATCAGCTACAATATTTTATATTCCACTGTCTTGAAATATTTCAGAGATACTTTAATGTGAGAATTTTAGTTGTCATCACTTCCTCTGAAACAGCTTTATCCCACTTGTCTCATTTATGCTGATGAATTCACCTTCACTACACTGATCTTACACATCTAGAGTCTTTCCAACCACAGGCATCAACATTCCCAGTCAGCTAATTCCATTTACAATTGGTACACGTCCAGGATTATCACTTTTCACTTCTATGATGTACTTTCCTTTTTGTGGGTCAATTTCTCATTTGATCATATTTTTTTTTGTAAGTCACATGAGTCAATCACTCAGACAAGGAGACAACACAATTAAATGCTTGGCTGTCTGTGTGAACTGAGTAACGGATGAATAGTAACCTTTCTGCAGTTTTGTAAGAAATGGCATAACTGGACTCTGATCAAGAAGTGTGCCACTCACTAACACACTGCTGGTGGAGCTACAGACTGGTACAGCCCCTCTGGAAAGCAATATGGAGAATCCTTAAAAAATTAGGGATGAGTCCACCATATGACCCTGCTATTCCCCTCCTGGGTATCTTTCCAGGGGACTTAGAATCAGCACATTACAGTGACACAGCAATATCAATGTTCATAGCAGCATAATTTACTATTTCTAGGCTATGGAAACAACCCCGATGTCCCTCACTGGAAGAATGGATCCAAAAACTGTGGTACATTTATACCATGGAATTCTACACAGCAATTAGAAACAATGATATTGCAGCTTTCAAAGGTAAATGGATGGCTATGGAAGAGATCATGATGAGTAAAATCAGCTTAACCCAGAGATCTAAGGGTTGATTGTCTCCACTCATCTGTGGAGGTGGGGACTGGACCCTGGACAATGAGAAAGTTGGTCTAGTAGCATGTGTTAAATCCAGATAAGATGTAATGCTTTACAATCTAATACTTTTTTTAGAGATATAGTGGGAAGGGTAAGGGTGGGATAAGGGAGGGAAATTGGGGGGGGCACTCCTGGGGATAAATGCAATATCCAGAATATATACACATTTCATATTATTTTGTTAAAATCTTGTAAGGTTGCTCAAAAATAAAATTAAAAAAAAAGAAGTGTGCCACTTACTTTCATTGTGATTAAGTTGGGGTAAAGAGATAGCAGTGAAGTTTATACAGTAATTATAATTATACAGTAATTATACTTATACAGTAATATATTCTGGTGACTCAAGTTTTAAGTTCTGTGGTTCAATGATTGATGTTTAAATGAAGAGAGAATAGAAGGCTCAGGAATGCTTTAGGTGAAGATGAATTGACAGATGCAACATTTCTTTGATGAAGGTAGAAATTTGGTTCCAGCCATGAAGATCTTCCGAAACACAAAAATTTAGGCTAAATTTTTAAAATTCAAAGAAAAGCTATAAAATTATCAGGAGAAAATTTCAAGAATATCTTTGTGAATGTTGGGTAGGAAAATAAGATATTTTAAAATAAATTTTTGTTTTTTTCATCATTGTTTCATGAAGTTTTTCATTTTTGATTGACAAATAAAAATGATATAAATATATGGTATGAATCATAATGTTTTGGTATATGCATCAGTTGTAAAATGACTAAATTAAGCTAATTAATACAGGCATTAACTCACATACTTAGTTTTCTATCTGTGTGTGATGTAAACACTTAAAATCTTTTAGGTATTCAATATATTGTTATCAACTATAGCTACTGTGATGCAAAATAGATGTCAAACTTCTTCCTTTTGGCTTACAAAATTTTTGTATCCTTTGATCAACATGTCCCCAAAGCCCTTATCTTGCGTCCTTTCATAACTACCATTCAATTTTTTGCTTTTGAGTTCATCTTTTTTATATTGCACAAATAAGTAAGATCACATAGTATTTGCCTTTGTGTACCTGATATATTTCACTTAACATCCTACAGTTTATTCCAATTTCTTGTTTGGGAAATGCTAATATGATTCTAAAATCCAACCTATATGAAGAGGGATTGTCAGAGATAGTCCTTTCTACTTGGTACCCATCATTGCTATCCTTCCCACTTTTTTGTTCTGCATGAACACTAAAGGAGGATTAAAGCATATCACAAACTGAGTGAGAACATCCAGAATATATGTGACTGGAATGTAAAGGATTTTTAGAAATCAATAGGAAAGTAAACTAATAGAACAATTTGCATTTATCTGAGTAAGTGGAATATTGAGTAACCATATCAAAAGGAGTTTAACTTCCATAATGTTAAGAAAAATCTCATACCACATCATCTCCACTGCATTTTATAATTAAGTAAAAATGTTGATGTGGATTGTATGTGGAACAATTGTGACATAATACAATTTTTTGTTGTTTAAATTTATAAAATTATATTGAAAAACATTTTCTGTCTCAAGACTATATCTATCTATCTATCTATCTATATATCTATCTATCTATCATCTATCTATCTATCCCAATAAGCACAAATTTCATTCTCTTTAAAACCGATTAACTGATTATTGGGTAGGATGGCACATGCCTGTAACCCCAGTGCTTTCAGAGGCTGAGGTGAAAGGATCCGGAGTTCAAAGCCAGCCTCAGCAACTTAGTGTGGCCCTAAGCAACTTAGCAAGAACTTGTCTCAAAATAAAATATAGAAAAGGGCTTGGGATGTGGCTCACTGGTTGAGTGCCTCTGTGTTCAACACCTGTTACCAAATAAATAAATAAATAAATAAAATGGTAAACACAAATTCAGATTTTACTTCGAAAGTAGAAGAGAATGAATGAATTTGAAGATATTTTTGAATTAAGAATACATTATCAGTTTCATAAAATAGTATGCACTAGTAATCATATTATAAACTATGGAAGCCAGAATGATTCCCTAAAGGTAACCATAACTTATACCCCTGGTATCTTTGAATATGTTATAGAACATGTAAAAAAGGGCTTTGTAGGCATCTTTGAGGTTAAGGATTTTAAAATAGCTGTCTGAACCAAGTATAATCACATGAGCCCATAAGAGCAGAGAACTACTTCCTTGATGGAGTCAAATAAATGCTGCCGGTTGAGAAAGTGGGGATACTCAAATCTCGATTCCTGCACATGGAAAGTTGGAGAAGGGATGTAGGAGCTGCTAAGAAGCAGCCTCTTGGTCTGGGGCAGACAGCTTCCAAGGAAATGGAGACATCAGTCTTCCATCTGTAAAGAACTAAATTTGGCCAGAAATCTGAATGAGTTTAGCAGCAACTCATCTCCAGACCTAGCAGAAAGAAGTACCATTCTGCTGATACCACCATTCTGACTTTGTGAGACTTTAAGTAGAGGACCCTGGGGCTTATGCTATATTTGGACTTCTGACCTGTGAGATTACAAATGGGGCTTGTTATGCCACTAAGTATATGGCAGTTCATTAACAAAGGAAGGAAAGATCAGTGCACTGCAAGTATGTAAACCTTATTCATATTTGAATAATCACAATATTCACTGTTTACTTAAGCACATTTAACACAAACTAGTAAAACTCAAGCTGGTGAATTTTAATTTTTATCTCACATTTTTGTGCCATCTCAAAATTAATTTCCCAATTTTACATTATTAGAAAATTTAAAGTAAGAACACTAAATATTAATATTTGCAGTATGTTGAATCTGTATTGAACAGAAACTCATGACTGATAGAATTAGAGATAGCTTACTGTGTATTTGTGAAGGAAATAAAATATCAAATGTATTAAAAAGAAACCAGTTAATGGTCCTTGTCCCTGTAATACTATTTTTCTGATTTATATAAATTTTCTATTACCAATAGAAAAGTGAATATATGTGTATATCACTGATTATATTTTACAATCAACTCCAATTTACTTTAACTCACACTAGTGATTGTTATTCTTACTTTCCAAAGTCATTGGCAAAATTTGTGTGTGTGTGTGTGTGTGTGTTTGTGTGTGTTGTTTGGTTTTAATCAGTTTATAATGAAATAATTTAAGATAGGGGTCAGCAAACTGTGACCCAAGAGCCATATCTGGTATGCCACCTGATTATAATAAATTATATTGAAACACAACATCCATTCATTTAGTTGTTGTCTATGGCTGCTTTCATGTTACAATGACAACTGAGTAACTGTGACAGAAACCATATGGTACACAAATCTTGATTTGCTTAGTATCTAGCTCATTACACAGAAAATTTCAAACCTTAAATTAAGGGAACACATATCTAAAATTTTCATAGTATATTAATATAACACAATTTTATGAAAGACTAACTAATGATGATTAACTATTCAAAAACATAATCCATAAACTACGACCTTCAAATTTTTGAAGAATACACAATTTGACAGTAAATATTCAGAAAACTTCAAAGTTTTTAAATTGAAAGATATGAACTGTCAAGGAAATACATGGGATAAAAATATGTGGACACTGGTATATTAATATATCCAAGTACCTAGAAAGTTGTCTTAGTTCATTTGCTCTTTTATAACACAATACTGTAGGCTGAATAATTTATAAAGAACAGAAGCTTATTTCTTACAGATCTAGAAGCTGTGAAATCCAAGATCAAGGCCCCAGCTTCTGGTCTGATAGGGGCCTTCTGGCTATGTCCTCACAGGGCGGGTGGAAAGGAAGAGCAGGTCATAACTTCCCTTGAAGCCCTTTTACAAGTTACATAATCCCTTTTCTGAGTGAAGGAAACTGATGGTCTAATCCCTTCCGAAGGGCCTCATCACTTAATGCTACAATGTTGGTAACACATGAAATTAGGAAGGAATACATTAAAAGTGTAGCAAAACTATTCCACAAAAGTTGCTAATCCCTGTAATTTCACCTTTTTATATTCCTATTCTTATAGACCTCTTTCTCTTTTCAATTTTGAGTAAATTACTGATTCTTGGTATGTCATTAATAATTGTTTCAATTACATACAAAAATGATTAGTTTTCCTTTCTAAAATAAAATAAAAAATGAAGCAATTAAAATTTGACAAATACAATTTTTTCTTTATGGTATTAAGGAAATAATTTTGTAGCTTATTTTGTTGTTGTTCTTTTTAGAACTGGTAGAAAAGGAAAAGAACTGATTTTTCTGCAGTGAGAGAAAAGTAAAAGTTGAAGCTGGATCACATTCCAAGAGGAGTATAATTAGATAAAGTTAATGTTTCAAGAATGATCTATATGTTCTGTTTTTAATTTCTAATCTTTATAGAGAATTTAAATCTTTTCTGACTCTTGGCATAGATTAAATCATTATTATTTAAAGTGGTTTGAAATGAATTCTTTATATGACTTATCATATATAATAATAGAATGAAGAAGGGCTTCAAGATTATTGATAGCTTAAAGCAAAGTGATCAATAAATATAAATAAACTTTGACCAAAATATGGTACATATAATTTGAATTTTTATATGTTTTCCATGTCTTCAGCATTTGGAGAAATACGCTTAAATAAAAGTAATTGTACATTGTTACGCCCTTCTGAGTTGGTATGTTTTTCTATGATTTAAAAAAATGAATATAAGGGATAATATATTTTTCTTTACTAAGAGGGACTAGGCTATTATATGGTGTTTAATCACCCCTTAAATGAACCTGAAACTCTCCACTGGATGGTTAGATAAAGAGTAAATGATGATATATAGCCAGGAATTATATTGCTGGTATAATCAAAAGAGTGGTTGAAGAGATTGTGAAAAATGTTTTGTGGGAGAAGATTAGAATGCTTTACTCTGGGAAACCTGAAAGTTAAATTTAATTTCTTCCCTGTTCTTAAAGTTATGAGTTCGTGTTCTATGCATGCATAAAAATCAGATAAGAATTATTCCATGTTTAGAAAAAAGTGCATCCTTGCAGAACTTTGTTTTGTAACTTTATTGGTTTAGTAAGCTAAGGACAAGTACAGGACAGTAAATACTTGATAATTTATTCAAAATAGAAGAAACTTGTCTTAAGATGCATGTATTGTCATTTCTTGGAAGAGATGATAATACAAAACTTCATAGAGCAAATTTTTGCAATCCATGATTTGAATCACCTAAGGCAGATGAAGTTATGTGTTTATAGCAGCTTAAAGATTCTCAGACTATAGAAAGATGACAGTTACCTTGGATGAATTTCTGGAATCAGCTCTGGTTGAGGATTTATACTCATTGGTGGGGAAATACTATTATAATTGTCTGGGAAACGATAATTAAATTGATAATTAAATGCATGTGCCAGGAACAAAACCAAACCAAGGAATCTTTTCATTGGGAAAAATATAGGTCAACTTAAAGTTTAGTAAGGTGTTTTTGAAACAAATAAATCCATCTTAGATTTTTATTGCATACATATTGGTAAAAATTATAAATGATTTTATTACAACTTTATATTAGTCATTTTTGCAATGTTCTTTTATTTTAAAGCTTAATTTTCAGTAGACCCTTACATAATAGAAAAGTTGATTCAGCATTTTTAATGATTTTTAAAAATTCTGTAGGGGCAAAAAAGTTCAAGATTTTAGTTCACATTATTATGTATAGCATTTATTATCTTTTCATGGAGGCAATTAAATGGTGATCTGACCTTGTTTAATCTTAGTCTCTTTTGTAAATCTGTACTTCTCTTGAAAAAAAAATATATAACATGAAGGAACTTAAAAAGATGGTAGGTTTTGTAGAGTAATATTTATAAGTAAAGTGCCATTATTGAAAAATTAAAAGATCCAGAATTTTAAGTTTTACAATATTTGTTATCAGGCTACCATTTATATTATGAGCCAAGTACAAAAATTGAAATTAGAATTAATAACCAAATTTTGAAGGACGATAAAATGAGTTAATGAGATAACACATGCTATGTTTATAAACGTGCAAGACAATCAATAGATCTTGTTTAGAACAATTAATAAAAAAGTGGAATTACATGATTTCACAAAGGAAACAGTCTGTGTCAGGATCATTCTGTCACAAGGATATGGGCCACAGAACAGCCCATGCAATACAGAAGAATAGGAGTAATATCGGAGGAATCAAAATACAGATTTCAAATCACATTACAGAGCAATAGTAACCAAAATAGCATATTATCGCCACATGATTAAACATGCCTCAGCTTCCCAAGTCTCTGGGATTATAGATGTGTGCAACCATGCCAGGCTAATCAGACATTTCTCATTTCTCAAATGAAGAATTGCAAATGCCCAACTAATACATAAAAATATTCAACAACTTTAGCAAATAGGAAAATGCAAATCAAAACAATCATCTCATTTCTGTTAGAATGGTAATCATTGAGAATGCAAATAACAATAATTGGTGGGGATGTAGGGAAGAAGGTTCACTCATGTATTGTTAATGTGAGGCCTCAAATTTGTACAACCATTTTGCAAAGCTTTGTGGAGATTCCTCAAAAGATTAGGAATGGAACTATGATATGACCCAGCTATCACACTCCTTGATTATTTATCAAAACCACTAAAATGAGTGAGATATAGTCATCTGTATATACAAATGTTTATAGCAGTACAGTGCACAATATCCAAGTTATGGAACCAGTCCTGGTGCCCTTTAATGGATGAATGGATTAAAAAAATGTTGTGTATATACACAATGGAGTTTTACTCAACCACAAAGAAAAATGAAATTATGGCATTTCCTGGTCAATGGATAGAACAGGAGAACATCATGTTAAATGAAATAACCCAGACTCAAAAAATCAAGAGTCAAATGTTTTGTATCATATGCAAAAGCTAAAGAGAAATAAGGAATTGAAAAAGGGGCGATCTCATGAAAATAGAAGGGAGAACAATGGAGTAGAGGAAGGGAATTAAAGAGGAAGGATAGGAAATGGGAGAACTGCAGGATGAAACTGATGGAATGATACTGTATGTATGTATGAATATGCCACAAAGAATTCCACTTTTATGTAAAATGACAGTGTTCCAATTAAGAAAACAACAGACACAGAAAGAAGACTAGTTGAGTAGAGCAAGGTGACAGGAAAAGGTAGGAATGAAGGGAAATGGGGATTGAAAAGGAGCAAATAATTTTATATGCATTTATGATCATTTCAAAATGAACCACACTATTGTGTATGACCATGATGCACTAACAATAAATCAAAAAGGAGAAGAGGATATGGCTCAGCCAGCTGCCTTGGAGCATGCCTATAATCCCAGGGATTTAGGAGGCTGAGGCAGGAAGATTAGAAATTCAAGGCTAGCATGGACAACATAGTGGGATCCTTTCTCAAAATTAAAAAAAAAAAAAAAAGGATTGGGGATGTAGATCAGAGGTTCAATCCCTTGGTTCAATTCCTAGTGTAGAAAACAAAAGAAAGAAAAACCGAAACAAACCAAAAAAGTATTTGTCACTTACTACATAGTGAATTGAATTATTTATTTTTCCTCCTGATCCCATTCTAGTGTGTCTACACAATTGGAATTATGATCTAAATTACGGCACAGAGGATGTGTTCACTATTTGAGTGTATTCTGCAGTGGGTAGCAGTGGAAACATATAGATCAAAGGAGAAAAAAAAACCCTTTGTCAAACTGAATTATCGTCGCTGTAGAAAATTTCAAATTATTTTTATAAGAAGTGTTCAAGCAGTGTTTACCGAAACAATAAAGGGAAAAATGTAGATTTTTATAATATGCATTTTATTTTCAAGTTTCATTATCTTTTTTATTTGCTGTGGTTTTTCTTCATTATAAATAATCTTCAATAAACATATCCATTGTAATGTAATATATTTGCATGCTTTATTTTTTATTATATAAGCTTCAAAATCCACAAAATCTGAAAGTACCCGTAGCTATTTAAAAGAATGAATTTATAATTTATATATTATTTTACATAGTTTTTCAAGCATTATTTTGCCAAACATGTATTTATCATGTGCATTTCTCCTGTAAGTAAGACATCATGTTCTGAGATTTAAAGACATTTATTCCTCAAGGTCATAAAAGTGAATTGAGACTCATAATAACTCTCCCCACTCAAAAGCCACAAGTTTCCCCAATCCCCACACTGTGAAAAGGGCAGTTGGATTTGCTCATCTTTTCAGAGCCATGCCTTTGTTTTTTCAAAAACATATTCTTACATTAAGATGAAAATGTTTTGATACATTATTACCTTTACTCCCCAACCCATTTCTGACAGGGTGCATAATACATACTCTTATCATTATAACATACTTGATGACTTTTCTAAGGTGATGAATACAGCTAATTTTCACTAGAATATTGGTGCTCTTAGGGCAAATCATCAAAAGAATTGTTTCTCAAGATAATCATACTCTCCTCAAGAAGCAAAAGAGCAATATACACTCCCCCAAATCTTTTGAGTATTTGGAGGTGTGCAATTAGAATTTACTTTTTGAACTGCAGTGAACCTTTTTTTATAATAATTTCTGACACTGTATCTTTGTATTTCTACAGCAAGATTTTAATGTTTTAACCACAGAGGGAGGGAGTGAGGATTAAACCAGTGAACTGGAAAATCAGAAAGCTTATCGTACATTCAATAATATTTCCTAGACAAGCTTTTTGTGAGCAACTTGTTCTAATAAAATGCAAAGTAAGATGACAGCACACACGCGAAAAATATTAAACATTCAAAAGTTAAAGAAGGTCAGAGGACAGTATAGTTTTAAGTAGCAAATGATAAAAGAAGGTAAATTTAAAATTGTGTATGGCAAATACACTTTTAAATTGTAACCACTGCATTAAAAGATGCTTTTCTAGATAGAAACACTAGAGAGATGATGTTTGGTGCAACATGCAAATGCTAGAGAAAACAGCATATAAGTGAGTAACTTGTTAATTGAGAAACAAGGTATAAATTATTCCAAACCTATTTCAACGCAAGAACTTAGTGAGAATTGTTAACATATACAAATATCATGCCTGTGCCAAAATTAGATAGTAATCATTTTCCACATTTGCTGGTGTTATATATGATTTCTATATAACACTAGCACAAGTGAATAGAAATTAGAATTTCAATTAAACCAACTTTCCAGATATTTTATCATGCTTTATAAGAGAGAAAAAAAAAGATTAGTGTGTTTCATTTCATCACAACATGCAGCTTGGAAAATGAGATGGGTCATAAATTAATGGAAAACATCAGATATTATTTGCAGTGCACACATGTTTTCTGATAGAAAAATGGCAATCAGTCACAATTAATATTTATGAGTTCCTCTGTACACCTCTAATTCAAGATTTCCCTCACTTCCCTATATTCCATTTGACTAGGATTCTTGCCTACCAGAGTGCCAAAGAGTTTCAATCCAGAAAAAACTGAGGCCTTTCTTGAGCTAGGAATACTTGTTTTCTCTTCCTAGTTGCCATCAAGCACAAAAACTTGTCATGGAATGGCTATTGGATAATCTCTTTGGTTGTTGACATACTCTCCATCTCCCTGAGGAACTCAAGATCAATAACTTAAGCTGGTGCAGTAAATCCTCACTTTTACCTGTGACCCACAGGCAGCAAAACCCTCATTAGCCAGATGGTATTTCTCCCTTGCCAATCAGAATTCCAGACATTGTAGGGCCCACATTACTGTCAACAAAACTTAATTTTCATAAGTGGGTGACTTGTTGCAATAATTTAAGAGGAACCAATGCCTTGCACCCCATGATATGGTTCCCTAGAATTAGGGAGTGTCACATCATACATACACTGGCTATTGGGGGAGTACACACTTCATCCTGGTTGAAAGCTGCCTAACCTCAGAGTACTTTAGAAAGCAAAGTTTTAGCCAAGTGTTACTAAATTATACAACTATTCCATATTTCCTTTGCTTGAAATGTGACTCATGGATCTAATGGATAGCTTTACAGTCTTATCCTTACCTAAATTGGACATATTTCAAAGTACTCACTTTGTGGTCTTGGTGGAGACTATGCTGGAAGAAAAAAAAAAACATGTCATTTGGATTTAGGGCACATGTTATGTCCTATAAAAGCAAATTTCTGCACTAATGTGGTTCAAAAGTCCTGAGTCCTTCAAATGAACACCAAGTTCCTAGCTGGTCTTCTTGAGGAATGTTGTTTTGTCCGTGCTCAGCGTTAGTCTCTGCCACTGTCAATGGCAAAGAAAGAACCCATGTTCTTCAGCCCATGCGTGTCCTTTCTTTTTGCTTCAGTCATGACTCCAGTTTGCAATCCTTTACTTTAACCCAGAGTGTTAGAAGGGAAGATTAGATGACATTTAGAAAATGAGCCAGTGTCTCTCTCTCTTTTTCTGTGTTTTTTTTTCTTCCATTAGGAAGCATGTATTCACCTTTTTTCAAACTTCTGCTCAATATTCCATTCACAATTGTTTCTACCCCCATTCAAATAGCCAAATATTGACATTTTTTAGAAGTATCTATGTGCATTTTAAGTCAACTTGCTGGTGTTCAAACTAAATGACTAGATTGGCTGCTCAGAGGGCTCCCAGTGAAAGGCATCACCTTGTCACTGTTTGTAGATATTATAGAGAGGAAGGAGACTATCAAACACCAATGATATATTACAGCTTGCAAAAACATACTGGTACACTTACAAACTGAGAGTATTTCCTCTCCCAATTCAATCTGTAGGGAATATTTCAGAACACTATACGGATACATTGAAGAAGAGATTTTATCAGGAATTTGCGTAACATGGTCCAGGCTGATCACCTGTTCTTGAAATTAATGCTTTCTAGCCTTTCTTAGGATTTATCGAGAATGTACCATTCCCATAGTCTGATGGTTACTTATTTGTGTGCAACCCATATAGGTATTTCAAATTTATAATTGTTTTTCTGCTATGATCTCCCAAACTTTGTTATTTTGTAGATCTGAAAACACTGCATTGATAATACCCCTCTGCCACTATTAAGTCATTTGAAGTCTCTTGGTCAAGCATTCATTTCCTATTATTTTCCATTAATATTAAAATATTAGGGGATATTTTTCAATCAATGAGTAGTGTTTTGCCACATATTGGGAACTCTGTTGGCTTGCTTTATGTGTGCTGAGACCTGACTGTATCTATTGGCCCAGGAGCACATAAGCAAATTGTAGATCGATCTTGATGCATGTGAGCATCATTTGTGTGCTGTACTCTCACAGATTGGGTTAAGGCGTCAATCCTGTCTTTGAGGATTAATGAGAATAGAAGTTTCAAGATTCTTACCATTGTTTACTGAAAATTCCAATCACAGATCTCTGAATCTTACTATTTCCTCACCAAAGCCTGAGCACCTATTATAAGGTATCTGAACAAATTATGCATTCGATATTATTTTAAAGTTCATTTATTTATTTATTTTTTGTTAAACACTGGGCTTGATTTCCACCCCAGTGTCCTCATGGTTGCAAGAATGCAAATCTTTTTAACTCAGTCATGGAAGCTTCTAAATGCTCAATCATGACTGGGTTACCCAACACTTCAATTAACTTATATCTTTTTGCAATCCTCTATGCTACCTTATGAGGTGTTATCTGGGCTAATCATCACCTCATGTATCTTCATAGTATGTTCCTTTTCCCATTAGATTGGCAAGCATTTTACTTGTAGAACACTATGCTGAACTATAATACCTTCTGGCCTTCTTTTAGCACCAAAAATTTTAGTCTTGTTTCCCTTCCAAAATTTCATTTTGAGTTAAGGTTTAGCAAACATGCTATATATTTATACTATGATTTGTTCAAGAAGGAGTGAAGTGGAGCAGGAGAAAAGATAATGCAGGGAGGCATTTTTAAATCAGTAATCCGATAGTGGACTAGTGCTCAAACTTCTGAGGAACTTATAAATGTGTTCCACTGTAGAACACCTGAGGGAGGGAATGAAGAGGGCTTCATCATTTCTTTTCTTTTCTTTGTGATTTGACAGAACATTAGAGATGCATATGTATGAATTCCAAGAGGGCTCCTGCAGGCATTCCTGCTCAGATTCTAGGAAGTTCCAGGGTAGAAATAAGACACGTGGCAACTGTTGAGGTGAGTCTCTTTTAGTGTGAGCTGTGTCAGGACTGCTCAGGAACTATTTTCTCTATCACTTCATTGAAAAATAAAGAGTTTAAATAATGCTCAGTGCTCAAGAGTGTATCTGAGAAGGAGTATTAATGCAGAGATGTCATGAGACAGGAAAACAAAATGAATAAATTTTACATTTGAAGTTAAAACAACAAAATTTAGTGAGTTTTTTTTTCTTTTTCTTTTTAAGAGAGAAGGACAGTGAAAGAGACAACCAATTTTTATTGAGGGTTTTTCACATGGCTTTCATTGTTCTGACACTTAGTTGTGTACATGGGTGCTGGGGTTTGAACCTGTATACTTGTACCTACTGGGCAAGTGCCTTAACCACTGAGCCACCGCTCCAGTCCCTAGTGAGGTTTTGAATATTTTTAGCATTCTGTGCTTTGCTACTGTAAGTGTGGTAAAAGCTGGACAAAAAACAAGCACGGAGTTACAAACAGATTTCAGTGGAATCAACTTTGAGCACCCACCCTACATGTTTAACTTCACCCAGCGCTTCTACTTAACAACTCACAGCAAAGTAGGAACGAGTGTTCATGCTTGCTTGGCATTAGATGAGGGTGATAAATAAATGTCAGAAATTACAAGGAACTTTGCTATGAAAAGCACGTTGTAAGATCCAACTGGACAGATGCAGAAACTTCCAAGCTCATCAGCAGAGAAGCATTGGCCTGATACGGATGAGACACACTGCGCTAGCCAGTCCATAACCAAGACAAAGGGCAGAGTCTCAGCAGTTTCACAGCAAAGTTACCTCCTCACTTCCAGAACAAACCTGGAAGAATCTCTCATAATTACAGTTAAAATTTCCTGTAAAAATAAAACAAAACAAAACATCTTTCTGATTTAGCTTTCTTCCTGTTCTCAACAGACTATTTTCTGAAATGGTGAATTTAAGGCTTTGTGAAGTCTTAAAACATTAAGACAGGCTATGGAAACAACCTCGATGTCCCTCACTGGAAGAATGGATCCAAAAACTGTGGTACATTTATACCATGGAATATTACACAGCAATTAGAAACAATGATATTGCAGCCTTCGAAGGTAAATGGATGGCTATGGAAGAGATCATGATGAGTAAAATCAGCTTAACCCAGAGATCCAAGGGTCGATTGTCTCCACTCATCTGTGGAGGGGGGACTAGACCCTGGACAATGAGAAAGTTGGTCTAGTAGCATGTGTTAAATCCAGATAAGATGTAATGCTTTACAACCTAATACTTTTTATTAGAGATATAGTGGGAAGGGTAAGGGTGGGATAAGGGAGGGTAATTGGGGGGGGCACTCCTGGGGATAATTGCAATATCCAGAATGTATACACATTTCATATTATTTTGTTAAAATCTTGTAAGGTTGTTCAAAAATAAAAAAAAAACATTAAGACAGGGAAGCCTATGCTATTATCTAAATTAAAATTCCACTTCCAATTCCAGATGAAAGATGACCTCTTCCCTTAAAGTTAGGAGAGGAAAAAAGCACAATCACTGAGAATAAATATAATAATCTAAGACATTTGAGCAACTCTAAGTCCTATGCTAATTTTCAAGATAAGCATGTATATATTTTTCGTGAAAGTTCCAAAAGATCATGCAACTATGAAGATAGTTAAAAGCAGTCAGAATAAGAAGTATATGAAAAACTGGGTTGAATTACTTTGAAATGAAAAACATTATATTTTAGAAAGAATATAAATGATGCAAAACAGATTACAGTAAGGAATATTTAGAAAATTGAAGTAGAAACTCCAAAGGAGATGAAAGAAGAATAAATAATGAAAGCAGGTAACTAAAAACTGAAAACAGAGGTAAAAAGGGTCTTTTAAATTATGAAAAACAGTTAATAAACTGAAGAAATAAGTCTTCAAATTAAAAGGAGATCAAGTTCTTGACATAGCTCAGAGAATGAATATAATTTCAAAGTAAGCAAGAACAACCATAAACAGCAATTCTGCAATCATCATTATAATTTCAATAAGTTAAATACAGATTTAAAATTTAAAATATGATTAATTCCTATCTAGATTTCACCTGCATAAGCAAAGACCAAATTAAACAAAATAAAAACTCAGCAGAGACCTAGAAGAAGTGAAAGTCAAAGAATTTTAGCTGGTTTCAATTTGTTTCTTTTGATTTAGAAATAGAAATATATTTTATGTGCATAAAAACACAGAAAATAAACCATTCACAAAATTATCTTCCTCTTTCTCACTTCCTTCCCTACTTTCTCTTACACACACACACACACACACACACACACACACACACACACACATACTCACATCCCCCCTCCCCCAAACTACATAAGCAAAAATTGGGCAACAACATGAAATCTGAAAAAAGGCTTTAAATCTTTTAATAATGTCATCTCCGCAGGGATGAATGAAGTGCAATCATACCCATCTAACTTTCAAGAGAAAGATTTTAAAATATAAACTTTTCATATAAACAGGTGCCAGTGTAAATATTATCAGTGCAGAAAATTATAATTAAAGCCAATCAGTCTATATTCTCCAACTGTGCAGAAACATCTATTTCTCAGAGAGACAGAAGCAACATTACTTAATTAGTTTTTCTTTTCAGTTTAGAAGAAGAATGTGATACTTTCTTTGGTAGGGAAATGTACAGGTAATTTTGTTCTTCTAATCTTGATGGGATCTCCTTACCAGGAGATAAAATAATCTACAATTTGAAGGTTGAATATAGGATTTCCCTATTTCTGAGAGTGGAAAAATTTTTGAACTACTTTAAAATTATAACATGAAGAGTAAAAGAAGAAAGTAATTTTAACAAATGGACTGTGACATATGGAATATTTTTTCTATATTTTTGCTCTCTCTTTTATTAAACAACAGTTTACATATCCATTTTTCTAACACCTTTTTTATTTAGTCTCTGAATATTTTAAACATAATTATGCTGTACTGTTTGATATCCAGGTGATTCATATTGTGAGATAATTTTAAGACTTTATGTCACTTTTTCGCAGAATTACAGCTTTGTAAGGACCATCATTTCTGTCATCACTAACATACATTGTATAAATTTATCCCTCAGTTCCTGTTAATATTACCAGCCAATGTTAATAAATCCTGTGTATCTATTCTGTAAAATATGGAAACTTTCTTTTGGATGTGACTTGAAAATTCAAGAACATGCTAGTATTTATTTTAAAACACAGGGCACATTCATTACTAATGAGGACACTTATTTTTTCTCTTTGCTCTAAAAGGAGAATACCTTGCAGTTCTATAGGTTTTTAGGAATTCATCATAGCTGTAGGCCAATTTATATCTGTAGAAAGGAATCCTGTATCACATACTTTTAACACTTGCTAAGAATTTGGTTTCTCCAATAGACTCTGGAATGCCACGGGAGGAGAATGTTATTTGCCTAAAACCCATGCTTTATGATAAAGTGTAGTAAGTTTCTGCACTCTTCTGTCGGTAGGATTCAAAGTAGATGCATAACAAAATATATATATCAAGAGATGCCCCCCCAAAATAGAAAAATATACAAATGGCGTATGTGTGATTACAAACCACTGTACTTTCTTGTTTATATATGAAAATCACACTCAGAAATCAAATAACATTGTGTTTTGGAATGGTCAGATTTTTTTTGTATAGACTTCTTAGGAGAACTATACAGAGAGAGGTGAAAAAGGATGTAAAAATGATTCTTAAAAGCATCATCGCCCACACTGCTCTGAGTTAATAGAAGCAAACTGATCCTGAAAACTTTGCTATAATTGTGTGTGTAGGTTCTATAGGCACAAAGTGTGGTTGAAAACAGTAATCTAAATATGAAAATCTCTAATGGATTTACCAGAAATCTGTAGAATTTATAGTATGTGTAATTTCAAATATATTTGCTAAATGGGTACCATCTTGATATTATCATTAATTTTAAAGGAATATGTGTACAAGAAGGGTATGCTAACAGAAAGTATTTTATGGATATATTTAAAAATATATATTTAAATTTGGAAGTTCTTTTTATCTGTATTACAAATTCTATAAATATAAAGACTTTTTAGATATATCAAGTTGGTTTCTGCATTCTTACATCAAGGCCACTAGATGATCTGTTCCCCATATATCTTTGATAATTATTGATAAAATGGAAATATTTGCAAATGGATTAAATTTAGGGAAATTGGTGACATTTTGAAAACAGAAATTTGTAATCAGTAAACCTTAAGGCTAATGTACAGTATACCTTGAAATTAAAACTTTAAAAATCTGTGACTCCAAACTGCAAAGAGTTGAAGAGCTTATGTTATTTGCAATAAAGAGGGTTTGCAAATACAATAGATTTTATTCTTAAATAGGTCCCTTATTGATCAATTTGGAAATAGAAAAATGGTGCTAAATCTAGACTCCAAGTGGAAGGCAGATTAGTTTCCTTGAAGCCATGAAAATTTAGACCAAATTAAAGTGAGAAAATTACACAGTGAAAGATGTGCTGCTATTATCTGAAGTTGCAGAGAACCAAAGAGCATTATGAAAAGCCAAACAGACAAACATATTTTTTTGGTGAAGTATAATTGCATATTACAGATCATTTGGTAAGGATAATGATTCTTGGTAGTCGTGAGTCAATTAGTGAAGAGTAGTATATGTGGATACATATCTAGAAAGCAAATCATTGGCTTCTAGCATTTTCACATAACACTTTCTCATTATTTCTTTCTCTCTGTTGAATTCATTAATTGAATTTTTATATCTCATCTACCTCCCCCCAACACACTAGAAATTTTATTATATCAGTAAATGACAATTACTTTGCATTTTCTATCAAACACTTCTGACATTTGTGTCATTACTTTGTTATGATGCATTTTTATCCCTTAAGGTTATATTTGTCTTTAATTTACTTATGTCTTATTTTTTATTGTTTTTAACATCCAAATACTTTTGCAGGAAAACAGTCACTTAGTTAAATATGATTTATGGTTAGGAATGAGCATGCATAGCTTTCTTTCCAGTAAGTCTTTAATGTTGGGCTATGTTTAGGGGATAGGTTTGATGTTTATTTTTCTAATTGTTTCCATCAGATTTTTAATCCCTATTTATTGTGTGGATTGCTCTGCAAGAGGTTAATTACTTAATGTCTGCCCCTCTTATCTTTTTGTCTCTGTTTTGCACTGTGGTCTGGAGAGAATCTATCTTTAAAATAATCTCAGCAGTATCCCACTGTATTTTTACAGAGCACCAGTGGGACTGTGGTGGGAGAAGTTGGAAGAGGATATTCACTGGCATTTTAGTTGAGCTTCAGTCTTAGGCACTATGTTCCTGGCTTAGGTGTATGACATTTTAAAACTTCTGTTCACTGTCATCGGCTTATAGTTTTGAGCATAATGAATATTCCTTCCTTTCCCCAAGAATAAAAAAGATTTATTTTAAAGAACTTTTTCCATCTACCTCTAGCTACAATAGATTTTCCAACAGTATCATAAAGGGATGTTTCTTTGCTTTTCCACTTGCACCATATTGACCATGAGTAAGAAAGAGCAGATGGAGCTAGGTAATTTTTGTAGTGGTGGTTCCTGTTTCTCTTTTCTGCCCAACACCACAGATAAACTTTCTTTAAATTCTCCTCAGTATTCTCTGAGTGTCTGATGGGATTAGTGGAAGGATAGCCTGCAGAATGATCCAAAGCACCTGTTCTGATCCACTAGGGTGCCTGTGCTCACTCATATTCCCCTGGACTTACTAAAATCTTTCCTGAGTTTTCCTTTTTTAACTAACCAATAGCTTTCTCCCCAGTAGTCAAACATTTTTACTCTCTTGGGATATTGTATTTTCCAAAATTTAGGTCTGTTGTTTTCCCTGAGTCCTCAATTCTATGATGGGGGGTCAAGAAAAATTGTTAATTTTCCATTTGTCGAACTTTTTTTTGTATGTTTGATAATGATGCTTTCCATCTTCCTAACGTCTGAGCTTGAACAGTCCTGAGTCATCATTGAATGCAAAGATAAATGGATTTATCTCTGATAAGAAATGCCATCATACTATCTATTTCATCTAGATTATATCTTTACATTTAGAATAACATTTATTTATAAATAGCACTCATATTTAATGTGTATTTAAAGGTGTATGAATTCACCTCCATTATTCACAAGAATACAAAGAGAAAAAAATGAAAGTCATATTCATTGATAAAGGCTTTTTGATGCTAATGTTAAATAACAGAATAAAGTTAAATATGTAATATATTATCACTTAATCTTTCTCCTTTCATGTTTTGTAGTGACAGAAAGTAAAATAATAGCAGTATATTGGAGGAAATCTCCAAATATTCTAGTGAATATAAATGATCATAAGAAATATTATCTTGTGATCTTTTTACCCAGAATAAAGCTACAGAAAAAATATGTCAATTTTTTCAACAGATTTTCAGCTCTATTTTAAAAAGTGGACATTAGAATAATTAGGTTGCAAAATCTTGGGCTAGGAGTTCCCCCTAGTCAGGCCTTGAGGCAATCTTTTTTCTTAGAAATGGAATCTATTAAATTATTCAAATGACAACATTTTGTACCATGATTAGGAACTAAGATTTCAAGAGACTGGTTATTGACAGAAGATGCTCACTTTATTAAAGATGCCTTTTCCCTTTTATCCATAGCAGAAAATGTTCTATATAACAAAAGTCATCTCAGTTTTCATAGTACTTTCCTTGGAAGATTATATAAATGCAACTGTTCTTTCTCTTCAAAAGATCAAAACTTCAAGTTTATAATAATTCTCTTCTCTCTCCATTCCTCCTTTGACCTCTACCCCACAATCTACACAAGGTTTAGTATGATTAGGTCCCATAACCATTATTTAATCATTTCTTTTCAGTGTCTTTGCTTATATTTACAGTATTTATTTATTTATATTTATATTATTTATTAATATTCTATATTTATATTTTATGTCAGTGAATTCCCAACCAATTGTCTTTTATGAATTTATTTTTTTAACTTACATGCAAAAGAGAAATTTTAACTAATGGAGCAACATGTAATATTTTGATACATGCACATGTTGTGTATAAGGTTTAAATTTTGGTTAGACATGTCTGTGTCCTCAAATATGTATTGCTTCTTTATGACAAATA